>PVLA01017978.1:0-15745 GCA_004027455.1 Hydrochoerus hydrochaeris | reverse complement strand
GTCTTACTTTTGCTGAGGATGACTGTGGTTCTTTTCAGGGAAGCTCTGGTCCTTGCCTTGAGTGTCACTTTCTGGCTTCAGTTCAGATCCCTCAGCCTGCTGGCAAGACCCTTCATCCTACTGGCTCAGGCTTTCTAACTTCCACCACTGACCTTTGGGTCTTCCCAGTGCAGATCCTTGACACAGAGTTGCATGAGGCATTGTTACGGCCTCTAGGTCTCCAGCTGGACTTATGGAGGACATTGCCTTGGGCTCCTGGTCTTCAGCTAGACTCGTGCATGACATTGCCATGGGCTCCAGGCCCTCAGGGGACTCTCTGGATCTCTTGTGCATGGACAGATTTCCTGCACTCTTTTGAATTTGATTCTGGGTAAATATTGTAAAATAATCCCACAAATTATATGACCTGTATTAAATCTTTTCCCTTGAAAACCCTGAGTAAAACACTGATATTTATAATTTGAATGCTGATGTCTTTTTCTGCATTTGTTATAATTTTAAAGAAGACTGCAGATACGGTTCTTTCTTTTTTTGCCAAGGACTAGATTTACTTACCTAATAAATTGACTCAACCTTTTTAAGAGAGAAAGAGAGACCTAATCATAAATTGTTTTGGTACACACAGAGCAGATATTAAAGTCATTACTTACTTTTGTTGTAAAAACCCTGTTCAATTTAATCCTTGGGCATCTCTAGAAAATATCATATTCAGTGTGGTACTGTTTCATGTGTGAGGCATTTACTTTTAAGACCCCAATTCAGGCAAAGACCTACATCTCCACCCTGGTGGTCAGAGTGAGGAATCACCAGATGAGAAATAAATCTTACTGTGGAAACACAAATACTTACAAAGAAGAGAAAGTGGTGGGATATCATCATTCGGATCATCTTATTTATTTACTCTCTTTGACTTTCCTGGGAGAAAAGCAAACACAAAGGAGGTGGAATGTCCTTCATCTTGGAAATTTTTATGTGACTATCTCCTATCCTTGGAGAACAGAATATTTATTTTTTGATTGTTAGTGATTCAGGCTCTGAGTTTAACTTAATCTCAAAGTCCACTGGAATAAATTGAAAAAAGAGATTGGTTTTGAAGGAAGAAGCAAAGAGTCCCTCAAAATACAAGATGGACAAAGCCTTCTCCCACACCAGAACAGGTCTCTGCCAGACTGGTGAAGGTGAGGATAGCTGGTGATCACCCAAGACCCACATTTTGCTTTCTGCCTCCAGAGGGCTATGAGAACCTGAGAAGAACAGCTGTGTCATTTATTTATGAGAAAAGATAATAAATGCTGGACTCCCAACTGTGTTTATGATGAAACAATTAGATTTGATTTATTGGAAAATGCCTGTGGGTGACAAAGAGGAAACAAAAGGGAGCCTCTGCAATCTTGAAGCCAGTCTGAGCCTGTGCAAGTGGAGAGGAAGAGAAGGATTGATAGGAAGAACTTCAGGCTGCAACGAAACCCTAAAGGTCTCTATCAGGCTGTTAGGAATCTCCAGAGCAATAGCTCTGGAGAAGAACCCCAGATTGGACAGTGACAAGGTGGCTCTGTACTCCACCACCAGAAGGTCACTGGCTTGATGCAGTCCAGGAGAGCGTGGCAACAACACAAAGCTGCATTGCAGAGCTGAACAACACGCCTCCAGGTCACCTCAAGGATGGTTTCTAAACAATGCAAAATAAGGAGAAAGCAGAGCCAGAATTCCAAAGAGGATAAGAGTTAAGGGTGATAAATCCTTTTAATTATTCTTTTATATTTATTAATTGAAGTACAATTTAAAATGCAGCTAAGTATGTAGCTTGATGAATGCATATATATGTATGTCTGTATGTATGTATACACACAAGCCTGTGTAACAACACCCACATCTAGACAGGACATTTCTAGGGTTTCAGAAGGGTCTCTTGTGCCCTCTGGTCAACACATGCCAAGGGGAAACCTTTGTTGCAATATATCACATCATAAATGACTTTTCAGCATACCTCTGAACTTCATGGAAATGAAATCCTAAAGTATGTGCTGATTCTTTTACTTGATATGCCTGTGAGATCCAGCTATGTGCTTTCTCCTAACAGTAGTTTAATGGATATCACTCACCTGTTTTATGTATTTCATCTATTGTTATACATTTTGGTTGTTTCCAAGATTATTATGAATAAAAATTCTAATACATGCATTTAGAGTACACAGCTTTAACTGTGTCTTACAAGTTTTGATACATCATATTTTTGTTATCATGCAGTTCAAACTATTTTCCAGTTTTCTTAGTGATCTCTTCTTGAACCCAAGAGTTATTTTAAAGTATACCACTTAACTTTCAAACAAATTAGGTACAATATTACTGACTTCTTGTTTATTTTCATCTTGATTAAAGAATCTTTTCTTTATGATATCAACCTTTTAAAGTTTGGTAAGATTTGTTTTTCTGCCTTGTAAGAGATCAGACAATAAGAATCAAGACCTAATTGACTTTCCCTGAAGACACAAAGGAGCAAGCTGTGCTCCTTTGATAACATGCAGACAAGATCCACGTTGCAGGCTCTGGGGAAGAATAAACACAGCTGGGATCTGGTTGTTTACCTGGGCATACACTAATAGATAATAGGAGGCAGACGAATCTTGTGCTACTATAATTGCTTCTCCCTTGACTAAAAGAATAAAAGATCAGCCAAATGCTCAGGTTCTTTGTCCACTAGGGGCAAGAGCCCCCTGGCCTCTCTCTCAAAATTATCTCTGTGTTTTGTCTTTAATCTCTGTTTGCCCCTTCTGGTTAGGCATTCCTAGTAGGCTGGTTTTCTACAAGTGGCACTCAAACAGGGATCTGACCAGGGAAGTTTGGATTTTACAAGTGGTACCTGAACAGGGACCTGACTGCGAAGGTTAGTTTCCTAGAGTACATGTTATGTTTATTTTGATAAATATTTGTGTACATTTGAAATGAACATGTGTGTATCCTGCAACTGTCAAGTATGTTATTCTATACACATCAACTAAGGACATTTTTATATCTTTTTGGTTTGTTTGTTTGTTTGTTTGGTACTTAATATTTATATCTTTTTGGTTTGTTTGATACTTGGATTGAGCTTAGAGTGTTCGTACTGAGCTACATCCCCACACCTTTTCACTTTCTATTTTACTTTGCCACAGGGTCCCACAAAGCTACTCAGTTGCTCAGGCTTGGTTTGAACCTACAATTCTCCTGTTTCAGTGTCCCAGAGTGCTAGGATTATAAGTGTTCACTATCAAGCCAGGATTCACGTCTTCTATCCCAGCAGTGCTTGCCTCAATGAGTGAGAAAGGTCTATGTCAGGGACCAGACATAGACACCCCTGCCCACCACGCCTCTCTGTCACCCACCTTGACACTCCCAGCCAGTGCTCCAGCAACACCCTGGCTGGCTCCCAAGCCCATCAACTTGACACAGTCGAGATCCACCATCATAAGGACAACCATCTTTGTCCCTTTGTCTTTTCACACGGTAAATTTTTCCAGTAAATAACAAAGAATACAAACAAAAAATACCTGTGCTCTTTCCAATACAACCAGTGAACCAAAGAAAAATTAAGAAAAATCTTCAGATATGTTTGTAGCACACACACTCACACACACACACACACGTAAACATTCACTCAACTTCCTTGGAAAAATACCTTATTTCCTGACCAGAAAGACTTTCTGTGAGTACAAAGTGGTGTGTGTGTGTGTGTGTGTGTGTGTGTGTGTGTATGTGACAGAGAAAGAGAGAGAGAGAGAGAGGGTTTGTGTGTAAAAGGTAATAAAAAATGATAAGACACTGTGAAATGAATTTTGATTTTTCTTCCATTGTCCAAGGAGTTTATCCAATAGCTATAGCCACAGGCAAGCAGGGAGCTTTCCCAGCATAAACATATCCTTCATGGATTCTCACGGAGAAATGCAAAAATAGATAGCATAAGCACAGGGCGACAAATTGTTACAGGCTATTTTGACCATACTTGAGGTGTAGATAGCACTTTTCAAAAAATTAGAATCAAACAAAATAGATCCTTTCCCTCAAGAGCCTAAAATCTATGCTACTAAAGCATGTGTTCATTCGGTCTTGCTGCAAACTGTCAGTTTATGGTTTGTCTATCAGCACATCCAGGAATGCCAAAGTGCCTCAGTCCCTGAGGGGACTAGGTGGCCTGTTCTGAAACCCTTTGCAGTTTGATAGCAATTCAAATACCATTTTGCTTCACACTGGCTTTGTCCTATCTCCCACCCCTTTATCAAGAGGAGGAGAAGTGGAGTTTGACCTCTTTTCTCCTTCATTTCTACATTTGATTAAACCGATGTAGGAAAAGAGATATCCTGGGGGCAAAAAATAAATCTGATGATACACACAACTCATCGTAGTCACTGAATCAATCCAATCTGACCTGACTGCAAATAGCACCTCTCAGGCCTTACTAAGGTCCAGAATCTATTTAATTCAAGTACTGAGACAATTGCCATTCTGTAGGCCCTGTCATAATTAGAATTCAGTTTTCTTTTATTATTCCCAACTAATAAACAGGGTGAGGTTTGGCACATCGTTCTTTACCCACCAGGCTCTAAGCTGTTGTCACACCTCCTCTGCTTTCAGTAGCCTAAGAAGCTGGGCAGCCTGGTTTGACTCCGTGGAAAGTTAGAATCAAACTCAATTAGTGATGAGACAAGGAATAAGTACCTGATGTTGCTTTGTTTTGCTTTTCCTAATTATTTCATCATTTTTCTGACTTGTCAGAGCAATAATACATGTTCACTTTAGAAAATGCAAAAAGTCTAGATAACTACCAGGAAAAATAATGGTACATCTGGAAATAAACACCTGTTTTACTCACTAAAATAATTTTTTCCCATTCAAGAGTTTACCAACAAAGAAAGCAGCTAATAAATCTTCAGAAATCCATGCTGTTATTTCTCTGGGTTCACCCTGACAACACTAGGATTTAGAGGCATGAGTTGCTTTGTATTGTGGCTCTTATTCACTTGTACTTTCAGCTTTGTCTATAGGCTCCTTACATAAATATCTATCACATAGTAGTCTCTCAATGAGATTTCTTAAAGTGAAGTAAAGTAAATCAATCTAACCAGGCAGTGGTGGATTCTCAGCAGAATTAGAACCCTAAATCAAAAGTTTAATTTGAGTTCACAGTGGAAGCTTAGAACAAATCAACTCTTATCCACTGAAAAGTATATTTTTCTTTCAAAGTGAAACATCTGCCATCTTAATTTAATGAGCTATGAAGTTTCCTAGCTGTGACAATTCTGACATGTCATAAATGTCCACCAGAGGGGGAAAGCCACAGAAATATCCTTATTTATTTCTAACTGGAAGATTTTCCATTATTAACACAAGTGTCTTATTTTTAAACTTTGTTCATAATTCTAGACACAAAATGGTACCAAAAGGCACAATGATATTCCACCATATAGTCTAAAACTGAAGGGAGAGGTTGTAGGTTTATAATCTGGTTCTGCTGTTTTCTGCTCCAGACTTTTTCAAGTTTCTAAGCCATCTAAAAGTCAGGAGTCATCAACCGTTTCTTCATAAGTGAAGCATGAATGTTCATTTCACTGTATATTCTTTAAATTAAATGCAATAGGCTGCAGGTATAGCTTGGTGGAGAACACTTGGTGTATCATGCAAAAGACCCAGTCTTAGACCACAAAAAGACAACACCAAATTAAGTGCTATAACAAGACACAGAACCTGGCAGAACACCTGAATTCATCACAGGTGTTCAAAATATGTTCCTTGAATCTGACGGAATTGTGCTGTCCTACCTTGTTTTTTAGGTGACACTTTTCTTCCTGGGGTTAGTCACAATATGGCATAAAATAATTTTAGATATAATGAGTAGTTTAGGTAATTATGATCCTGTTCATTTTATAAATGGAACAATATTCAGACTTGGTGATTAGGGTTGTGTCTACTTGAGGCAATTGTGCCAATCATGTAGTATAATTTGGGTGAAGATATTCTTTTCCCCTTTTAATATATGTTCATGTGGAAATTGCTTCAGACAATGTCTTTTTGCCCAAACAGCTGATTGAGTCATATACTCCTTCTGGGGTGAATCATGAAGACACTCTATTCTTGCTCTGGGATCTAAGATCTTGCTATAAAAGTTAAACAGAAGTGAACAGCCCCATTTGAGAGTCTTATGAGGGGAAAGACAACTTAACCAGCTGTGTTTGTCAACTTTCCTGTTGTTGAGCCACAAATACCACTTGAGGAGGAAAGGGTTAATTTAGTTTACAGTTTCAAGGAAGTCAGTCCATGGTTTGCAGACTCTGGGACAGGAAGATCATGGTAGAAGGGTGCAGCACAACCAAATGGTTAGTTAACAGCAGCTGGGAATGCAGGGTAGCAGCGCAGGGAGGAAGAAGCAAGGGGCCAGACAAAGACCCTATAACCACCCACCGTGACTCACTCAGTCACACCCAGAAATGTGCTCCACCAGTCCCCTGAGTGGATTCCAAAGCCAGTCAAGATGACCCTCCAGGCTAACCACAGCATCAACCAAAAGAAACAATGGCCAGTTCACTGCTGTCCACGACAAGACCCCTCAACTCGCCTGCTCAACAGTTCATTCCTGCCCCTCTCCAGGACAGACTGGGATCAGAAAGGCACAATCACCTTGACCTAGATCATAAGAGATAAAGTTAATAAACCAACTGGCCATTTAAAACTGATTTGTTTCAAATGAAAGATGCATGGTACAATTAAAGCAAATATTATCACTCATATTGCAACACTCTGTAAGTGAACTGTATGAAAATCAAATTGTGAGGACTGTGGTAAGCCTAGATTCAGAACAAGAGGAATTAGTTGTGCAATTTCAGTGTCCAATGAATGACATCAGTTTGCTTGAGTTCTGTCCATTTCAATTAATTCTTCTGTTGCTTTCCAATGTCCCAGGTGAAAATGAAAAACTTCTGGCATTATTATTAATAATAATCTGGCCTAAGTGTACCATAACTAAATGTTTCAGCCAGGTAGAGCCTAGAGGGCTCAGACCAGCTAATAATACCTCTCAGAAATATTGGCCTTCTTGGCCAGATTCTTTGAATTAAAAAAAAGTCCATCTCCCTATTTTCAAATGAAAAAATAAATAAAAACTTTAAAAGATTTTTTATCTTTAAAATGGGTACAGGGAGTATATTGATTCAAATAATATATTCAAAATATAATGGTCCTTAAGTAGATCTTAGAAATCTTATACTTCCTGGAGTCAAGAAGGCTAAGTACAGTGAAGCGCCCACCTCTAGTACCATTCCCTCACCTATGGCCGGAGGAGCAGGGTCTGAGGAAGGAAGAGAAGAGGCAGGCAGGAGGCACAAATGTGGCCTGGGGTGAGACTGTGAGCACTGTGGTGGGAAGGGGGGGTCATCTATCTCCATTGCCTGGTAAGGAAATCAGTCAGTTGTTTGGGTTCACTTCCATTTTAATTTCCATCTTTTATTTGGTGTTTCTACTTTCTAACAAAAATCAGTGAGAGCACTTACAAATGTCATTTTTAAAGGACATGGAAAATCTCTTGGCTTCCTGAAGACTTTAAATCTGCAAATTGTGTAGGGAAAGCTTCCGACATACAACCTAAACTCTGTCCTCATACAACCTAAATTGTATCCACAAAGAAAATATGCAGGAACTATGAAACCCAGTTTAAATAGAAATTGAATTTTTTAAAAGTCCAGTAGAAATTGGTAACATGAACCCACAATCTATTTCCCCCAACAAGCTGGATTACTTATGAAACCCCATTTTAAGAGACCCGATCTAAAAAGGGAGAAAGTTTATCCATCTATCCTAAAATCACAAAAGGCTTATTCTACAATAACCATTGAAGCCAATGGTTAGACTTCAAATGAAGGCTTCTTTACTGGCATTACTCAAATTGTTCTGAGAGGAAACCCATGAAATTTTATGGAAGAAATGGTATCCAAGCCAAGTTTGGATAGTATATGAAATCCTTGTTTATCAACAACCTCCATAAACCAAAAAACACTTACCTTACCTAGAGTAGAGAAGTTTGTCTTTGGCTAGCTCCCAGCTATTTGTAGCTAAAGCTAATCAAAGCATAAACAATCTGTTACATTAAATTACATTAAGTGTTATTAATGACCAAGACAGCCTAATATGTTGACCTACCCAAAATGTTAATAGTTTAACCAGGAACAACACCTAAACACAAAAGAATAAATCTCAGAGAAATTTCAAACATCTGAGGCAAAATGAATCCAGATCACAGCATGTGAGGAACCGCTTAGACTGTGTCAAAACTCAGAGCAGGTAAGGATGCTTTCAGACAGCCCTGAGGACATGGCCCTGTTGTCAGTACAGACACACACTGGGGCTTAATTATATACTCAGGACTCAGCTGTGGACAACTATGCACTTACAGAAGTAGGCTATTACTTGAAACTGTTACAGAGTCATGTGATACTGTCTACCACCTTACATATTTATGAGATCTACCGTCCATTCATTTAAATGTAGAGAGCTGGAATGGTCTCATATTGAACTCTCTGGCTTTCTTCTTCCTTGAAGAATAAAAATATTCAATAGTAAGAATTTGTTTCTCAAAAGCTGAACCAAAGGGGAAGATAAAGCACTGATGAGATCAGAGAAGGCATTATAGAAACCTCTTTTAAAAGGAAATGAAAGGAAAAGATTATTTTTCTTTTTGCCAAAAATGGTATATAATTGAGGCATCACTGAATTTATTTTTTATTTGTGATGTTCTGGTTCTGTATGTAACACACCACCACAGAAATACCTGTGGAGAAACCATTATAGGTTTTAGAGGCCCAAGGATGGCAGTGGGCAATGTTAACTGGCCTTGAAAAACTTTGTAAAATGACTTTAACATTTCTTGGGTGGAGCTAGAGAAACATATGTTAAGTAAAATAAACCAGGCACAGAAAGGCAAGAACCACATGTTCTCTATCCCATGTGGAAGTTTTTTTTATTTTAAGTTGGCCTGAACATGGAATAGTGATGACAAGAGACTGGAAAAGGAGAGAGTTGGAGCCCATCAGTGCACACTGTGTACATGTAGAAACATCATGCTCATGATTCCTGAGCTCTGCATCATGTTGGGACTCTGGGCGCTGGGAGAACAGGCGGCCTACTCGCCGCCCTGGTGAGCAGCTGGGGTCCTGCCGCGGGCTGAGGATCAGACATCGATCCATACCCCACCCCACCCCCGTTAGCGAGTCGGCACCAGCGGTCTGAGTATCTCTTAGAAGGATGAATGTTTGCAGTGTGGCAAGTAAGGGGGATTTCCTTCTACCATCTCTTTGAACGCAAATATTTTTATCACTGTTTTGCTCAGTTTTGATTAGTGGTACTGCTTTATTTAATATTCTGTTTTTAAAAGTTCGATATTTCCTTCCATTTTCCTCTACCTGATTGAAAGGACAGCTAAAGAATGGGCTGTACTCTTGTGCCCATTGCTCGTGTCCTGGTGACCTGCTGTGATGTTCTGTGGTAGTTTCACTGCACTGCAGTTGCATGGATCTGTTCTGTCTTGTTCTGTTGTATTTTGCTACCTTCATAAAAAAAAAAGTAGATAACAAAGTAACAAAATACCTCCAAAAATCTCCCAACTCCACCAAAGCTGATTCATGGAGCATGGATGAGGAGAAACTCAAAAACAAGGCAACAAAATTATATAAGGTGATTAAAAAGTAAATAACAACAATAAAACAAGTTAGTAAGGTATTGAGCAACCTGAAACAGAATATAACTAAACAGATAATGGACTTAAAAATAAAAAGAAGAAAAGAAAGTGCTCTAGATGATAGTGTGTAGGATTGATAACCATGTTGCTAAGTTGTTACTGGATCACTGAACTTCTTTGTAGTCTCACCGTTTGAATGTCCACTTTGTATGCTTTAATTTTGTAACTTTAACAACTAGGTCTAAGAAGACAATATGTAATTTATCAACTAGTGATTTCTTACTGCTTATTTTTTTCTGGAATTCTGTATTGTTTCTACCCCTTTTTCTGTTTTGCTTTTTTTCTCTTTAAATAAAAAAAAGTTAATAAAAAAAAAAGAAATATCATGCTGAATCTTATGAACAAGTACAAGTAAAACATGTTCATCCAAAACAGCAAATAAGCCCTAGGGTAGCCTCCACATCATTGTAAGTGTGGAAATACACAGTCTCTGTTTTGTGATTAAAATCTGGTCTTTGAGTCAGGAGTTTATTAGGATCAGGAGGACGCTGAAAATGACCTCTTGAAAAGGAAATGCTATTTCACCAAGCCATGTGATTGTGGCCACCGTCTGCTTAACCATCTTACAGTTGGTGGCAAAGAACTAACAAACCCCTGTTCCTCCACACACGCAAGTTTACCTAAGTTCTCTTTCTCGGTATCCCAGTGAGTCAGGGAGTTAAGCCTCCCTTATCAAGCTATTGAGTGCGATCATGCTCTTGACTAGGGTGAGTTTAAACTAACTATAATGAAAAACATTAAAAATTCATCTTTCAACTAAAAAGTTTGTGAAGCAGTACTGTCTCTAAATGTAAAACTTAGCAATGGTCTGTAAAGGTCTCCAAACCTACAGAGACTGAGCTTTCTGATAGCACAACATCAAAGTTACTATTATAGAACAATCATTACAGTTGAATTAACCAAAGAGTCCTCAAGGTATTTCTCATTTTAATCTATTGATTCAAGTACTATTAAGCATCTAAAATGCAACAGCATGGTCTCTGTTGGGCTTAAAAGTTATGAACTAAAACAAAAGTTAAACTCAAGTAAATGCATATGCTTTGAAAATGCTGATTCTGACCCTTATCATCTCCACTCTCAGAGCAGGGAACATTTTCTGATTTAATCTACCATTTTAAAAAGCCAGTCAGGACACTAAAGCTAAATGTACCAGGTTAACAGTACTGTAATTCCTGTAGATAACTTTGTGTTAGTTCAAGGGTCTTTGATTCAAAGATTAATTGAGCAAAAAAGAGAAGAGGTTTCTGACAGCATTCTCTGCAGCAGAATCTTCTATCAAATGTTTGATGAGGGGAGACCACCCATCACTATGTGCTTGAGATACGAAAGGTCCTTGCCCTTAAGAAGTTCCCAGTCACGTGAGGCAATAGGACAGCCATGTGACAGGTCTGCTAGTCAGATCTTTTGTACACCTCTGCAAAGTCTCAGCTCTGCTGTGGAAATCAAGTCCCCAGGTTTTATTGATATTTGGGGCAGAGTTAAGAAAGGAGAGGAGGGAAGCCCAAAGATCTAGAGTTGACTCCTGCACTGACTCCTGCACTGCAGCAATTCCCCTGCCAGCAAGGATGTCACACTCAGGGTGACAGGGTACTGTCTTTGAAAAGATAGTGACATTTCCTTATACTGCCTCTCTGCTTCTGAGGTCACCGTGCTGCCTGGACTATATAACTAAGAGCGGGTTCTTAGGGAAGGGATCTTGGGCCAGATGACAGAGAAAGGCGGCTGTTGATTCTCCTCATCTGAAAGTCCATTCATCGACTCAGTGCTCACTTGTTTAGATGTTAACATAGATTCCATTCCATGTGGATTCCCCAAGATAAGTTTTCCCCCATTCTCCTACTGCCTTCAAAGATCGTGAGTTCACTTAAGTACCTATTTCTTTAAAGTAGCATGGTGGACTTATTCTCCCAACAGAAGAGATTTGGGGCAAGAGGAGAAACTTTAATACTTCTTCCCTGAACAGCCCATTCCTTACTAAACAAAACCACAAAGGATGCAGAGCACGACCCTGGGCCCAGGAGTAAGCAGAGGTGTAGATAAATGCAAACTCTTGACAAGGGAAGGATTAAGGTAACTGATTAGAAGCAGAAACTTACCAGGAGAAAGAAGGCAGGAAGGAAGGAAGGAAGGAAGGAAGGAAGGAAGGAAGGAAGGAAGGAAGGAAGGAAGGAAGAGAGAGAGAAAGGAGAGAGAGAGACATGAAGGAAGGAAGAAAACACAGCAGCTCAGGTTTCCAGACAGAACAGTCCGAGCCCAGGCAGAATCATATGAATAGCTGTATACGTCCCCACAGTGCCTGAAGACATCCATTCATTTCAATATTTCATCTTATCTAATGTCCATAATGAGAATCCTGGTACACTGCAGAAAAGTTAAATTCTCTATCCTCTCATAGTCAAGATATTTTCATTTTTAAAGAATTTTTGTTTTGATTAACATTTTGTATAGCTTTGTGCTTAATGGAAAGTTTGAACTGTCTAGAAAGTTCACCTTAGATACTAGTCTCTTGTACTTCTAGATGAATAACTCATTAACTTAGCAGAGAAAAATCTGGTATCTTTATATATGCAACACTTTACCATTTGTCTCAGAAAACATTCTGCAGTTTACCTAAAAAGCGTGAGGCTGAATTACATGATAAACATTATTTTCTCTGCTGTGAATCTGAGGAGCAAACTCCAACTGGGATTAAAGGTCAGAGACAGAAGTATCAGTGGCAGGATATAGAACACATGAAAGGTGTGAGGTTTCAATATATGCTCTAAACTTATTTATTGTTTTAATTTTAATTGGTGATTTCATTGTGCTTGAAAATTGACAAGGAAGCCAGGCTGTTCTATATGAATTTTTCCTCAGGTTTACCTGTGGCTCATTTCAAAGCTTAAAATTATAGGAAGATTGGAACAGAGGTCATTGTGGTCCTTAATGCAAGAAAGCAACTATTTGTCACATTTTTAAAAGATCTAGCTGAGTAGCATTCTTATTGCATGTGTTTAATGAGATGCCTTAAAACATTGCCATATGCCTGCAAAGTTGTTTTTTCTTTAAGTTTGGTTTGGTTTCTTGAGACATTTTAATTCTTTTAATGAAAAACTTCCAAAAACTTTAATTTGGGTGTTAAAAGTTAAAATAATTGAACAGTTTAAACAAGAACATGTAGTTTTGTTTTCCAATAAATGTAGAAAATAAATTCCCATCAAACCAAGGATAACACAGACTATGTGACTTCTGTTCCAGTGATTTTCAATGAAAGTGACGATGATGACATACACATGAAATTAGTTAAGGAGCAATAAAAGGCTAAGTGAGGAATAATAAAAGAATAAAAGAATAATCTGAATGGCGTGCATCAACTGAATTGTGTAACTACCTGCCGGAATCCAGCTGCGGCAGGGCTCAGGGGTCCCAAAGGTGGTCAGGGAGTCGGCGAGTGAGAGACAGAAGATACTGCACACCAGTCTGTGAGTGAACCTGAATCTATTTTATTTTTTAGAAGCTGGAATATATATTTGCTAACTTTTGGCAGCAACTCAAACCCCAAGCAGGAAGCGTCCCAGGCTTAGGGCCAGGCAGAGACAATCTTAAACAATATGTGTTAATCAACTTTTTTTACCTTTGTAACATTTTACTCTTGTTACTTAATTATCTTGGAAAATGTAAGCCAATGCACCTGGATGCCCACAGGAGGGAGAGATAGAGTGGCAGCTGTGAAGCTATCATGCCGCTCCCTACATTTTTTCCCTTATCACTTATGGGAGTATGGCAGGCCCTGTGAGGACAGCGCCTGTCTTGGGTCAAGGACTCTTCATATGAACCCAACCAGGCCTTACCCGTCATGGGCCTGCAGGACAGCAATTGGTCCTGTGCCTGTCTTAGGCGGCCAGTGGCATAACATATGTGTCCTAGTTGCCCGTCTTTGGCTGCCTGTCCAGTGTCTCAGGGCAGTTGTCTCACAGGAATTTTGTAAATCCTCCCCCATGAGCTCTTTCATTTAAAGCCTCTGTATAAACTCTCTCACACTACTCACAGAAGGCAAAATTTCACAACTAGTTTTCACAAAGGGGTTATCTAGAGGGTCTTCAGCAACTTCTGGAGTTTCCACTTTCGATTTCATACTGAGTATTACATGAAAATATATATATGTGAATTACACAAATTACAATTATCAGTACAAAACATTCCAAGATCCCCACACCCAACTCCCACATGCGGTGTCCCCCTCCCGGAGAAGCGACTCCCCGAAGTGCTCCCCTCCACCCATGGACCCTGTCACAAGGCGTGGATGGACTAGGACGCGGCATGGATGGAAAAGGGCGCCGCAACTACCCAAAAGAGGAAAGGTGCTATGCCATGCGACCACTAAGAATGCCTCATGGACTTGGGTTAAATCTCTAAATAAAAAAAAGACATGATTGGAGAGGGAAAAGAAGACAAAGCAGGAAGACAGAAGGCAGAGAATTGGTGCTGGGGGTGACCATGTGCATCTTCAAGAGGAAAAAAGAAGAAAAGACAAGCTGAGATGTAGTACACTACATAAAAGAGTCAATTTATTACTACAGTAGGCTACATTATGAGCATTTGGAATGAGCATTCATGGTAACAAACAAAAAAGGCATGATAACAAGAAATAGTTAGACAAAGGCTCGTAGGATTCAGGCCTGGTATGCTCTATGAAACAAAGGGAAGGAACCAGCAAAGATGATCCCAGGGCTTACAGTGCAGTGAGCAGAGAAATCACAGACATCTCAGCATTTTCAGGCAGCATCTAAAGATCATCTTGTGAAAACAATGATGGTAACCTTAAGTTAACAAACAGGTTGAAAGGTCTTTTTATTTCAATGATCAAATATTATCAGAATATATCAATTAATAAGGTAAATTTAAGGATTTGATATAATTTTCAGAAGCACAGATCCATATTATTTTTTATGCAATTACTTTCTAACTGAAAACATTCATTCCGGTGACTGAGAAGCTTTCTGATTTTATCAGAGGGAGAAATACTTAGTAGCGTTTTTACATATGTAAAACATTCTGAAGATTTATATCATCTTGAACTTATAAGCCAGGATATATCATTAAGGGGTCCAAATAAAACAGAAATCAAAAAGTGAAACAATTAGAATATGTTTTAGTAGCAAAGGCACGTTCTGAATAAAATTAATTTGTGTTAATTTTTTCAGATAGCAAAACTGACAGAATCATCAGTACTCTTCGATGGTGGAATCTGAAAGAAAATACCCTGTTAGAGGGCGGAGCTATGGAGCCCAAACACACTAGACTGGCAGATCGGTCTGGGGCAGAGGCCTGGGTGTGGGCATCTGGAGGTCCCAGGGACTGGAGGAGCGGGTAGGCATTCTCGACTTCCCTCCCGCTATCTCCGCCACCAGCTGCCAGTCTCTGGCATGTCGGGACAGTGCCTAGACCCCTGCCCTGTCTGCCAAGTCCTGTGGGCCCACGGAGAATTCTGGTACTGAGGGTTCCTCTCCAGGCTTTCACAGCAACTCCCCTTGGCTTTCAGCTGGCTCCTACCATTTATCCTTCAAGGTCTATCCTGTGTGCTCACTGGATGTTCAATTCAGCCCCTTCCTCCAACACATTTAGGTTCTGCTTTTGGGCCCCACAAAATGTCTGTACCCCCATGTCTCTTAAACTTGCCAGCAGCAAAGCCAATTTATGGACCTGTACTATGCCAGGCAGTGCTCATTATCTGTTTGCTTGTCTCTTTCATTCGATTTGAGGATTGGAAGCCGGGCATGGTGGCGCACACCTATAATCCCAGCACTTGGGAGGCTGTGCTGGTCAAACCACTTCTCTTGACTCACAGGATCCATTTATTCTCTGGGAAGGGATGGGCCAGTGGCACTGTCTGACAGCATGACCTGGAGCCCCAACCTTTCCTGGTTCCTAGTTTGGGGGTGATAATTGAAAGCAGCTCTCAATTAGGCCTTCCTCAGATACCCCTACCCCTCTCTTTCTCTGCTTATC
>PVLA01017977.1:0-15746 GCA_004027455.1 Hydrochoerus hydrochaeris | reverse complement strand
AGGAGGAGGAGGAGGAGGAGGAGGAGGAACCACCACCACCACCACAACGACAACAGCAACAACAACATCAACAACAACATTTCAAAATATGTCAATCGAGGGTAACTATGGTACAAATATTGTGCATTGTCATCCCCAAATGATTCACCCAGAGTATAAGACATCTGCATTCAATTGTCCAAACAATACCAGCACAAATCTTTCTCTTCAGTGAACTCAGAGAAATCAATAGTATATCTATCTTAACTATTTTATATACATGTTTTTTCTTTCAGCTTCTCACACTATGAAACAATATGATGTTTACACAAGTGTGTCTTATTCATTGCCCTAGTGAGTATGTTCTCAAGTTGCACCCATTTACCTATAAAAGTCTCCAGTTTATCCTTCTTAATGGCTAAGTAGTATTCCATTATAGAAAATACCACATCCTTTTATCTATTCTTCAGTTATTAAGCATTTAAGTTGTTTCAAAGATCTGGCTATTCCAAATTGTGCTGCTATAAGCATGGGTACACATATATTGCTGTGGTGTGATGTTTTAAATTCTTTTGGAAAGACACCCAGAAAGGGAATAGCAGGGTCAAATGGGAATTGTAGCCCAAATTTTTTGAAGAATCTCCACACTGATTCCCACAATGGTTGCACTAGTCTGCATTCACAACAAAAATGGAGAAGGGTTCCTTTTCCCCCACAGCTCCTCCAGCATTTATTATTGTTTGACTTATGGATAGTAGATATTCTTTTTGGGGTGATATGGACTGTCAGTGTTGTTTTAATCTGTGTCTCATGAATGACCATAGATGTTGGACATTTTTTCATGTATTTATTTGCTGTTTGTACTTCTTCATCTGAAAATTATGTATTCATTTCAGATGTCCATTTTTGGATTGGATCTTTAAATCTGAGAGGACTGATTTTTTTTGAGTCCTTTATATTCTCCATAGTAATCATTTGTCTGAGAAGCATCTGGCAAACATTTTCTTCCATGCTGTGGGTTGTCTCTTCATTCTGTTTGTGATCTCTTTTGCTATGCAAAAGATTTTCATAGGATGAGATCCCACTTGTTGATTCTTTTTGATATTTCCTGTGCAATTCATGTTTTGTTCATAAAGTCTTTGCCTACACCAATGTCTTCAAGAGTTCTGCCTATTCTATCTTGTAGACAATTTAATGTTTCTGTTTTAACATTAATATTTTTGATCCATTTTAATTTTAGCTTAGTACATGGTGAAAGATATGGGTCTAGTTTTATTCTTTGTTATGTGTAGAGCCAGTCTCTCCAGCACCATTTATGAAATAGGCTATCTTTCTTCCAGTGAATGTGTTTGGCATGTTTTTCAAAGATAAGGTGACTTAGTGTCTGCATCTTCTGACCTGTTCCATTGATATTTAGATCTGCTTTTTTCTAATACTACACTGTTTTTGTCACAGTAGATTTATACTATAATTTCAAGTCTGGGATTGTGATGGCCCCTGTCTTGTTTTTGCTATTCTAGGTCTCTCTTGGATCCAGATGAATTTTAGAATTGTTTTCTCTAATTCTGTGATACATACTGTTGGAATTTTGATTGGGATTGCAATGAATCTATATAACAGTTTGAGAAGTATGGCCATTTTCAATGTATTGGTTCTTCCTACTCAACAGCATGGGATATCTCTCCATTTTCTAATATCCTCTTCACTCTCTCTCTTTTTCTTTAGAGTACTGTAGTTTCCAATGTATAGATCTTTTACCTCCTTTGTTATATTGATTCCTAGGTATTTCATTTTTTAGATGATATTGTAAAAGGTATTGTTTCCCTGATTTCTCTCTCACTTAGTTTGTTATTCATGTACATGAAGGCTATTGATTTTTGAGTGTTGACTTAGTAACCAGCTACATTCCTGAATTTGCTTATTAAATGTAAAAGTCTTTTGGTTGAATTTTTGGGTTTTTTTAATGTAGCGTATCATGTCATGTGCCAATAACCATGGTTTAAATTCTTCCTTTCCTATCTTTATTCCTTTGATTTCTTTCTGTTGTCTAACTGCTCCAGAAACATCTCCAGGACTATGCTGAATAAGAGTAGAGACAGTGGGCATACTTGTTTCTGATTTTAGACAGAAAGTTTTCAGTTTTTGTCCATTAAGTATGATGTTAGCTGTTGGTTTGTCATACATGGCTTTTATCAGATTGAGATAAAGACCATCAATTCCAATTTTCTGTAGAGTTTTTTTTTTTTATCATGAATGGGTGTTGGACTTTGTGAAAGCTTTTTCTGATCATGTATTGAGACAACCATATGATTTTGTCCTTGGATCTGTTAATATGGTGCATTTCATTTATAGATTTATGTATGTTGTACCATCCCTGGGATGGATCCCACTTGATCATGTTGTGCAATCTCATTGATGATTTGCTGCAGTCTGTGCATCATAATCTTATTGAGAATTTTTACATCAATATTCATTAGGGAGATAGGCCTGTAATTCTCTTTCTTAGTTGGGTCTTTCTCTGGTTTTGGTGCCAGAGTAATACTTGCTTCCAGGAATGAGTTTGGAAATATTGCTTCCCTTTCAGTTTCATTAAAGAGTTTGAGAAGTAGAGGTGTTAGACCTTCACTAAATGTCCTGTAGAATTCAGCAGTGAATCCATTAAGGTCTGGTCTCTTCTTTGTTGTTAGATTGTTAACTACACCTTCAATTTTATTGATTGACAGTGGACTATTTAGGATTTTTATATCTTTTTTGATTCAGCTTTTCAAATTCATATATATATGGGGATCTGTCCATTTCTTCTGTATTTTCCATCTTAGTAGAATATGTTTTCAAGGTAATTATAGATGATTTCCTGGGTTACTACAGGGTCTTCTGTGATTTCATGCTTTTCATTCCTAATTGCATGGATTTAAATCTTTTCTTTCCTTTTTTGATAAGGTTAGATAAAGGTTTGTTGATTTTATTTAATCTTTCAAAGAACTGACTCTTCAACTCATTGATTCTTTGTATTGTATTTTTAGTCTCCAGTGTGCTAGTTTCTGCTCTGATTTTTGTAATTTCTTTCATTGTATGTGCTTTTGGTTTAGCCTGCTCTTCTTTTCCTAGAAGTTTGAGTTTCAACATTAAGTTGTTTATATGAACTTATTCAGTTTCCCTGATATGAGTATTTACTGATAAAAATTTCCCTCTTAAAATTGCTTTCATTTTGTCCCACAAGTTCTGGTGTGTTGTACTGTCATTATCATTTAGCAATAAAAAACTGTCTAATTTCTTTAATTTCATCTGTACTTATTAGTTGTTCATTAGGGTGCTATTTAATTTTCATGTGTTTATGGATTTCTTGTGGTTTCCTGTGGCATGGATTTCCAATTTCATTTCACTGTGGTCTGATAGTGTGTATTGGATAATTTCAGTTCCTTTGCATTTACTTAAGCATGTTCTATGAGCCAGTATGTGCTCTATTTTGGAGAATGTCCCATGTGCAGCTGAGAAGAATGTGTATTCCAATGTGGGAGTGGAACACTCTAGAGACATCTACTAAATCCATTTGTTTAAAGGTTTGATTTATATCTAATATATCTTTATTGTTTTTTTACCTGGTAGATCTGTCTTTTTATGACAGGGGTATTGAGGTGTCACAATACAATTGTATTAGGTCTTATTTGATTTTGCTAGTAATTGCTTTATATAATTGGGTACACTGGTATTTGTTGCATATACATTCATGATCATTTTCTCTTTCATCAAATTGTTCCACTTAAGAGATGTAGTGACATTTTTTTATTTAAAGAAAAAAAAGAAAGAGGGTAGAAATAATACATAATTTCAAAAAAACAGTAAGAAATCACTAGTTGACAATTGCATATTTTCCTCTTAGAAGTATTTGTTCAAGCTACATAATAAGTAAAGCATACAAAGTGGACATTGAAACAGTGAGACTGCAACCAGTTCTGTTCACCTACCCAACAGAAACTCAGCAGTCTGGTTACCAATCTACACACTTAAACACACATGCAGTTATATTCTTTAGAATACTTTCTTTTCCTCTCTTTTTTTATCATAACTATAATCAATTCTTGTAAACTGTTTAGAAGTTCTACACATGTATGAATCTCTACATGTACACATATCCTTTCTGTATTAGAGGGACAAACAAATCAAAACAAGACAACAAAGCAAATTCCTAGAAAAAACACAAAACAAAAAAGTCATATAGAACCACAATACTAGGTGATCTACAGTAATTGCTATGATATCTCTTGTTATTTTCAATCAAATTATCTATATCATTGGGCATAGTATAATTGGACATAGCATTACCTAGCAATATTAATAAAAACAAAACATTGGAGACATTATATGTCTTGAAAAGCAGTTAGTGAGGGGAGCCAGGCCCATGCTGTGAGGTGAGTTCCAGCTCATGGGCACTGGCCCAGGGAGAGTTTGGGACCATCATTCCTGGCAGTTGGGTGCCTGCCCAAAACTTCCCAAACATGAGTATGGAAACTGACATATGAATTAGTGAGGCATATAGAACTTCAACTAGCCATAACCAAAACAAATCTGCACCCAGACATATAATAATCACCATCCAGAAATCCAACATAAGAACACAATATTAAAAGCTGTTACAGAGAAAAGACAGGTCACCTATAAAGGAAAACCTATCAGAATTACAGCAGACTTCTCAGCACAAACAATGAAGTCAAGAAGGGCATGGAGTGAAGTTCTTCAGATCCTTAAAGAAAACGACTTCCAACCCAGACTGATGTACCCTGCAAAACTGTCCTTCAAAATGGATGAAGAAATAAGATACTTCCATGACAAAGAATAGCTGAAGAACTTCATGATCACAAAACCAAACCTACAAAGAATACTGAAAGACATTCTAGATACACATAGGAAAAAATCACTAAGCAAGACAGACAATTAAACAGAATGGAAAGATAAGATACAATATCAGAAAGACAACATGTCAACAATAAACCAATATATGATAGTTATAACCATTAATGTAAATGGCCTCAATTCACCAATTGAAAGAAACAGACTGGCAGAATGGATCAAGAAACAACATCCAACCATATGCTGTCTACAAGAAACCCATCTAACACAAAAGGAAACACATAGACTGAAAGTCAAAGGATGGAAAACGATACTCCATTCAACAGGAAATTAAAAAAAGTGGGGGTAGCTATTCTATTTGCAGACCATGTGAACTTCAAACCAAGAATGGCCAGAAGAGATAAACAAGGTCACTACACACTAGTTAGGGGAAAACTGCAAGAGGAAGTGATAACAATCTTAAATATGTATGCACCAAATTGCAGAGCACCCAACTACACAAAGAAATGAAAAATCAAATAAGCAATAACAGAATTAATTATAACAGGGGACTTAACACACTATTGAAACAAAGGGATAGATCAACTAGACAGAAAATCAGCAAAGAAATAACAGAACTGAACCACACGTGTGAACAAATGGATTTGATAGATGCATACAGAGTGTTCCATCCAACAACATCAGGATATGCATTCTTCTCAGCAGTACATGAGACATTCTCTAAAATAGACCATATACTAACCCACAGAACATGTTTAACTAAATGCAAAAGAATTGAAATTATCCCATGCATGTTATCAGATCATAGCACCATGAAATTGGAAATTAATGATAAAAGTAACTGCAAAAACCACACAGACACATGGAAATTAAATAATACACTCTTGACCAACCAGTGGGTCACAGAGGAAAGTAAAGAAGGAATTAAACAATATCTACAAGCAAATAAAAATACAAATACTACTTACAGGAACCTGTGGAAATGCAATGAAAGCAATCCTCAGAGGAAAAGTTATTGCACTGAGTTCCCACATTAGGAAAACAGAACAAACACAAATAACCAACCTGATATTACACCTCAAACAGCTACAAAAAAGAAGAGCAAGGCAAGCCCAAAGCCAAAAGAAGGGGGGAAATTATAAAGTTCAGAGCAGAAATTAATGCACTAGAGACTAACAAAATGATTCAAAGAATCAATGAATTAAAGAGTTGGTTCTTTGAAAGAATAAATAAAATTGACAAGCGCATAGCCAAGCTAATTTAAAAAAGAAAAGAAAAGGCTCAAATTCATGCAATACAGAATGAAAAAGGAGAAATCGCTACTGACCCCAGGTATAGTATAATTAAACATAGCAGTACATAGCACTATTAATAAAAACCAAACATTGGAGACATTATAGGCAGTTAATAATCAAAACAGAATGGGTATCATATTAAATCTTGTCATTTTCAGAGTAGTTGCCTCTATTCTCAGACTTGAGATACTCTCAAGCATACCAGATTAGAATAAAATCAGTCAAGACAAAACAGTTATATAGTCAACCTTCTCTGCCTCATCTCTGCTATGCTGTTTTCTATCATTGTTGTTTACTTTTCTCCTTCATTCCACTGTCTACCCCTTTCTTTGAGGCCTTTCTGCCATTGTTCCTGGAATCCTGGTGATTTTCTTCTCTCCCTCTAGAATGTCCTTCAGTATTCTTTGAGGGTTGGATTGATCATCACAAACTCCCCCAGTTCCTCTTTGTCATGGAATATCTTGTCTCTCCATTAATTTTGAGAGACAGTTTTGCAGTTTACATCAATCTGGGTTGGAGGGTATTTTCTTTCAGGGCTTGGAATATTTTGCTCCAAGCACTTCTTGATTTGATGGTTTGCACCAAGAAGTCGGCTGTGATTTTGATGAGTTTTCCTTTATAGGTACTCTGTTTCTTTTCTCTGACTGCTTTTAATATTCTGTTCTTGTGATGGATTTCTGTGATCCTGATTATTATATGTCTGGGTATAGATCTGTTTTGGTTGTAGCTGGGTGGAGTTCTGTATGTCTCATATATCTAAACTTCACTTCCATTTCCTATGTTTGGGAAGTTTTCCTTAATTATTTCTGTGAATAGCCCTTTTATTTCATTTGTATTTGTTCCTGCATCTTCATTCACATTTTTTATTCTTAGGTTATAAATCCTTTTGTCGTTTTCTAGCCTTTGTATAGCTGCTTCCTGGTTCCTTGTTATTTTAAGAGATCCTTCCTTTCACGATCATACATTTCAAATCTATCTTCAAGTTTTGAAAGTCTGACTTTAGTTTCTGTTAAAAAGTTTTGCCAGCTTTCAATGGAGTTTTTAATTTCCTGGTATTCTCTTTGGATCTGTTTCATGTATTCTAGATTTTGTTTATATTCTTCATCAAAGGCTCTTCTCCTTTCTCTGGGTTCCTCCATTCTTCAATTTGTGTCTTCTTGAGGATTACCCAGCATTTCTTTTATTAATCTTCTTATATCTTGCTTCACTTGAGTTGGAATTTCAAATTTAAATTTGTCAATGAGGTCATGGAAGTATTTCTTTATTTCCTTTATAGAATATTTTTATTTAAAGAGAAAAAAGAAAAAGTATAGAAATATTACAGAATTTCAAGAATAAAAGCTAAACAGTAAGAAATGAGACTGTATCTGATATTGCATGTTTGCTGCCCTCAACCTCCTCTGCATTTACTTCTACTGGACTCACTTTCCCTGGTTCTGTGGTTGGAGGCCTTTTGCTATTTCTCTGTCTTGTCATGCTTCTGGTTTCTTTCAGATGGGTGAGTGGTAGGGGTCTCCAGGCCTTTTGTATTTCTTATAGTTTTTCTTCAGTGCACTTGCTAGGGAAGTGCTGCCCCCCAGTCTGCTGCCAATCTATGAGGCACATGCTGTGGGCCAGCCTCTCTCCTTATGTCAGTCAGTGGGTGCTTCAGCACATTTGTGTGTTCCCTGGGGATGTCACAGGTTCAGGACAGCCTCATCCCTGGCCATTGTCTTCTGACCAGGGTCCCAGCCCAGCCCAAGCAGACCCCACCAATCTGCTTTGGGCCAGGAGCAGTCTACTGATGCCACCTTTGTTTTTGATTGAAGCTGGTCCTGCCCAATTCTAAAATGTTGTCTAGCCAGTCATCCCACTCTGGGAAATCCAGTTCCCATCACTCACCAAAGTTTGCACAGCTCGACTCACTGTTGCACTCCCTGTTGCAGCACCTCCTCCCACCAAGGGTCTCGAGCTCACCAACCTCTACTCTCGGCAAGGCCGTGACATTGGCTCAATCATGAGTCACCTGACTCTAAGAAGTGCCCGGTACATTGATGAGAGCAAGCCCAGCTCCAGCCCTCTGTCCTTGCTTGTCTTTTTCTTTTTCTCAGTTTCTTCATGGGTTGTGAGAATTCCTCTCCTTTTGTCTGGTTTTCTACATGTTGTTAGATTCTAGCATCTGAGTTGTTTTTTTAAGAGAAGCTGTCTATAGTGTTACCACTTACTCGGCCATCTTGGACCTCCCTCACCCGATAATTTAACTTCTTCCTTTCCTATCTTTATTCTTTTTATTTCTCTCTCTTGTCTGATTTCCTTGGTTAGTGTTTCCAGAACTATACTGAACAGAAGTGGTGATAGTGGACATCATTGTCTTGTTCCAGTTTTTAAAGTGAAAATCTTTCAGTTTTTGTTCATTTAGTATAATGTTGGCTGTTGGTTTGTCATAGATGGCCTTTATAAGATTGAGGTAGATACCATGTATTCTGAGTTTCTGAAGGGTTTTTATCATGAACATGTGTTAACATGTTTTTATCATGAACATGTGTTGGACTTTATTGAAATCTTTTTCTACATCTATTGAGATGACCATGTTTTTGTTTTTGGCTCTGTTGATATGTATTACATTTATTGATTTGCATATGTTGAATCACCCTGCATTCTTGGAATGAACCCCACATGGTCATGATGTATAAGTTTCTTGATGATTTGCTGCATTATATTTGCCAGTATTTTATTGAGAATTTTTGCATTTATATTCATTAGGGAGATTGGCCTATAGTTCTCTTTTTTGGTTGGGTCTTTCTCTGGTTTTCATATGAGAGTGATACTTGCCTCCAGGAATGATTTAAGGAGCATTGTTTCCTTTTCAATTTCATTGAAGAGTTTAAGAAGTATTGGAATCAAATTTCTAAATTACTTGTAGAATTCAGCCATGAATCCATCAGGACCTGGGCTTTTCTTTGTTGGTAAGTTTTTAACTATGTTTTCAATTTCAATAGCTGATATTGGGTCATTCAAATTGCTGTATCTTCTTGGTTGAGCTCTGGTAGTTCCTTTGTTTCTAGATATCTGTCAATTTCCTCTGCGTTTTCTACTCTATGTGAGTAGAGTTTTTCAAAGTAAGTATTGATGATGTTTTGAATTTCCATGGGATCTATAGTAATTTCCCCCTTTTCAATCCTTATTGCATGAATTTGGGTTTTTTTCTTTATTTTTCTTTATGAGGTTAGCTAGAGGTTTGTCAATTTTGTTTATTCTCTCAAAAGACCCAGCTTTTTGATTCATTAATTCTTTGTATTGTTTTTTAAGTTCAATTGCATTGATTTCTGCTCTAATCTTTACAATTTCCTCTCTTCTATGAGATTTTGGCTTAGCTTGCTCTTCTTTTTCTAGAAGCTTGAGATGGAGCATTAGGTTGTTTATTTGTGCTCATTCTGTTTTCTTGATATGACCACTTGTTGCTATATATTTCCCTCTTAGGACTGCTTTCATTGCATCCAGCAGGTTACATTATGTTGTTTCTCTATTTTCATTGAATTGTAGGTATTGCTTTATTTCTTCTTTAATGTCATCTGTAGCCCACTGGTTGTTCACAAGTTTGTTATTTAATTTCCATGTATTTATGCAGGTTTTGCAATTTTTCCATTAATTTCCAATCTCAGTGTGCTATGGTCAGATAGTACACATGGGATAATTTCCATACCTTTGCAGTTACTTAACAATGTTTTATGGGATAATATATGGCCTATTTTGGAGAATGTCCCATGCACAGCTGAGAAGAATGTGTATTCTGATGTGGTTGGGTAGAACACTCTGTAAACATCTACTAATGGCTTGCAGGTATGATTCAGTTGTATTATTTGCTTGCTGACTTTTTGTCTAGTTGATCTATCTCTTTGTGGCAATGGGCTGCTAAAGTCCCCTGTTATAATTGTGTTCCTGTGTATTTGGTTTTTCATGTCCATTAGTATCTGTCTTATATAGCTGGATGCTCCTTTATTTGGTTCATATATATTTATCATTGTTAGTTCTTCCTTTTGAATTTTACCACTAACAAGTATGTAGTGACCTTCTTTAGCTCTTTTAATCATTTTAGGTTTGAAGTTCACATTGTCTGCAAATAGAACAGTTACCCCTGCTTTTTTCTGAGTTCCTGTTGCATGGAATACTGTTTTCCATCCTTTGACTTTTAATCTATGAGTTTCCTTTTGGGTCAGATGTGTGTCTTGTATACAGCATATTGTGGGATCCTGCTTCTTGATCCATTCTGTCAGCCTATTTCTTTTGATAGGTGAATTGAGGCCATTTACATTTATAGATATCACTGATATTTACTGGCTCTACTTTGCCATGTTATGTACCAGTTGTTTGCTTTCTGATTTCATGCTTGTTTAATTGCTTGTCCTACCTGGTGGTTTCTTTCTGTTGTTCTGGGGGTTGTGGTCATTTTTATCTCTATCTAGTATATTTTTCAATATTCTTTCTAGGGTTGGCTTAATGATCATGAATTTCTTCAGTTGTTCTTTGGCATTGAAGTGTCTTGTTTCTACATTAAGTTTGTTTGAAAGTTTTGCTGGGTACATCAGTCTGAGTTGAAAGTTGTTTTCTTCCAGGGCTTCAAATACCCCACTCTAGACTTGTCTTGACTTCTGGGTTTGTGCTGAAAAGTTTGCTGTGAATCTAATGGGCTTTTCTTGATAGGTGAGTTGTGTCTTTAACAGCTTTTAGCATTCTGTTTTTATGCTGTATGTCTGAGACTTTAATTATTATATGTCTGGGTGTGGATTTATGTTGGTTGTGACAGTTTGAGATTCTATATGCCTCACTTATCTGCATATCAGATTTTTCACCATGTTTGGGAAATTTTTTTGAATTACCTCTCTGAATATTTTGGTTATATTGTTTGCACTGACTCCTGCCTCTTTACTGATGCCTATTAATGTTATATTCTTTCTCTTGGCATCATGTTAAAGTTGCTGGATTGTCACTTCTTGCTGCTTTGTTATTTTTAAAAGTTCTGTCCTTTCATGATCACTAATTGCAATCCTATCCTCAAGGTCCAAAATTCTATCCTCACCTTCATTTAAATGGCTTTGCCAGCTTTGAATAGAATTTTTTTGTTTCTTGGATGTCTCTTTGAGTTTGTTTCATGAATTCTGCATGTTTTCTATATTGTTCATTGAAGGTTTCAATCAGTTTCCCATGCTCCTGTACTTTTTCTCTATTTCATCTATAGCTGCACTCTTCAACTCCTTTACTAATGTTATTGCTATCTTTACATGGGAGAGTACTTCTAAGTTGATTTCTTCTATAGCCTCATGGAGTTTTTTTTTATTTCACTTGTTCTTTTTCAGAGGTTTCTGGTGTGTTACTTTTGAAGTCCTCTATTTCAATGTCTCCTGTACTTGCTCCTGGTGGACTAGATGTTTGAGATTGCATTTTGCTTTTTCCTTTTGCCACTTTCCCCTTTCAAGTTAATATTTGGTCCTTCAATACCACTAGTGTCAACTGTTGGTAGAATGTATCTTGGGGTCCTAATGTAAGGTTTATTTTTGTCAAATTGCTGGGTCTCACAATGAATAGGTGGGCCAGTCACCTGACTTTCTTTGCAGGCCCTGTTGGGTGAGTTCTATATTCTTCCTGGGCTGTCAAGCCTAGTAGTGTTAATGTAGGTCAACTTTTAGTTCCTGCTATTACCTTATCTTCAGGTTAATCCAGGTCACCAAATCTCCCTGTCTATAGTATTTGTGTAGGCTGAGGCCCTACTGTGTCCCTATTGTGTGCCTGTTTGTCTCATAAGCCCTTTTGATTTTCTCCAATTTGGGGGAGTACTTATTGGCACTCTCCTCACTCTGCCTGATGTTTTCTGTATGCAGGAAGGAGTCACCCACATTCTTGTCAGACTCACCAAGGTCTTACACTTAATTGGAGGGAGCTTTACTACTGGCCTATTTCCCCACTGTGCACCTCTATTTTAGGGGTATACTCACCAAACTGACTGGAGTCTGCCAAGATCTTGAGATCTTCCTTTTGAATGAGGCAGTCACTGAATCTCCCCTCAAGCTAGCATAGTTAATCTGATGTAGTCCAAGGTTCTGGGAAAAAGGGTGGGAACTCTGGCTGGAGTCCCCTGGTCCTGAAAGGTCATCTGTGGAGATAGTTGGAGTCACAGGAGGGGCCTGAGTCTTAGCTGGCCTTGTTCACACCTCTGGTTAGAGTTCCCATGTTCTGCAAGGTGGTCTGCAGAGAAGGGGGAGCTGCAGGAGAGGCCTACATCTAGGCCAGCCCTGGGCACACCTCTCCTTTTAATTTTTAAGAGATCTTTCCTTTCATGATCATACATTGCAAACCTGTCTTCAAGTTTTGATCTTTAGTTTCTTTCAAACATTTTTGCCAGCTTTCAATGGAGTTTTTAAGTTCTTGGTAATCTCTTAGAATCTGTTTCATGTATTCTAGATTTTAAAAATATTCTTCATCAAAGGTTTCCCTCCTTTTCCTGTTTTCCTCCATTCTTCCATCTGTGTCTTCTTGAGAGGTGCTTAGCAACTTTTTAAATCAATTTTCTTATATATTGCTTTACTTGTATTAGTATTTCTGCTTTGAGTTCTTCTATAATGTCACAAAGATATTTCTTAATGCCAGCTGATGCTGTGTCCAATGTTGGATGTTTGCTGCCCTCGACCTCTTATGTGTTTACCACTCCTGGACTCATATTTCCTGAGTTGGTAGCTGGAGACCTTTTTTTTGTGTCTTTCTCTTGTCATGTTTCTGGTTTCTTCCAGACAAGTGTATAGTGGAGGTCCCAGACCCTTTCTGAATTGATTACAATTGCTCTGAACCATGCCAGCTAGGGTTTGCTTCCCTCTCCAGTTTGCTGTTGATCACTGAGATACAAGCAGGGATGGTACAGGCTGGCTGTTCCCCTCTAAGCCAATCAATCACCAGAGATCTTCACCATATTAGTGTGTGCTGCATGGATGGAACTGGTTTGGACATTCTAGAAAGGGATAATAAAGACTACATCTCCATGAAACCCAACAGAAGAAATCTATCAGGGAAGGCAAACAATTAGAGGGAGAGGAGAGCCAACAAAAGAAAAATAACATGACAAGGATAAGTCAATACATATCTGTTATAACAATCAATGTTAATGTTTTCAATTCACCAGTCAAGAGACACAGACTGGCAGAATGAATCAAGAAGTAAGATCCAACTATATGCTGCATGCAAGAAACACATTCAATTCAAAAAGAAATTCATACACTGGCCTGTGTTCCACCTCATGAGCTGAAAATGTGTGCAGTTATTTCCTTCCCATAGTAAGCTTTGGGGCCTCCTCTGAGACTGGTAAGGCCCCACCAAGCATCTGACATCACATGAGGACACACTGGAAGGTACCTCTAGGCCTATTTGTGACCTGCCCAGTACCCACAGAATGGCCAACAGGTGCCTACATTCCACCTCATAAGCCAAAATTGTGCACAGCAATTTCCATCCAACTGGGAAGCTTTGGCATCTCACTCCAAGACTGGTAAGGCCACACCTAGCATCCCACATCAGGATGATGCACTGGAAGTTCCCTCCAGGCCTATTGGGCCCCACTCAGTGGCCCCCAAGTGTCTCACAGCCAGCTGCATTCCTCCTGCAACACTCTGATTCACCACCCAGGGGCCCACCCAGTGACCCCAAGTGGCTGGGATCCACCTGGTAAGGTCTAAACAGCTCAACACTACTGGAGACACTTCCTGCAATAGGTACAGATGTTCCCAACCTAAGAAACAAGTGAGACCTTGCCTTTGGCTTCCCTAAGGGAATATGGGAAAATGACAAAACAAAAAAGCAAAATGCAATCTTAAACCTCCAGCCCATCCCAAGCAAATCTAGGAGACATGAACATAGGACAAAATGTAAGCCATATACCTGAAACTCCTGAAATGATAGCAACTGAATCAAAGAAACAACTCCAGAAAGCTATAAAAAACTCAGATCAGAAATAATCTCCCAGGTTAAAGAAGAAATAAACGTAATGAAAGAAAGCTGAACACATCTAAAGAAGACATAGTTAAAAAATTATAGAGGAACACTGCAAAAAGATGGACACCTTGAATGGACAATATAAGAAACAAATAGAAGAAGAGTTTCCCAGAGAAGATGGAAAATTGATAAGTAGCAAGGTAAAGAGCCTCTCTGAAAGAAACAGCTCAGACACTAGAATTTAACACCATGGAGAAGACCAGATGAAAGGAGAGGGATTATCACAACCAGGGAGAAACTAAGGAAAAAGAAAAATAAAAACATGGATAGAAAGCTGAAGCCAGACACGCTCTCACTGGAGCAAGTCCCACACTGTGCTTGGTGCTCTGGAGTCCAACAACTCTTGGTTACACTCAACTAAGGGGTTAGCAAGCCCAAGGACCTTGACAGGAGGACACATCACAATGGAGAATGGAGTTAGCATGGAGATCTGCACTGGCCCATGGTGAGTGCTCAGAATTTGGTCCTAGAATGTCCTTCAGAACATTTTGGAGTGCTGGTTTGGTGGTCATAAATTTATTTAGGTGTTCTTTGTCATTTTATTTCTCCATCAATTTTGAAAGATAGTTTAGTGAGGTACATCAATCCGGATTGAAAGTTATTTTCCTTTAGAACTTAGAGTTCTTCACTCCAAGCTCTCCTTGACTTAAGAGTTTGTGCTGAGAAGTCAGATGTAACTCTGATGGGCTTTCCTTTATAGGTGATTTGTTTGTTTTCTCTAACAGCTTTTAGGCTTCTATTCTTGTGTTGAATTTCTGCAATCCTGACTATGATATGCCTGGCTGTAGATTTGTTTGATCATTGCTAATTGGAGTTCTATATACCTCATTTATGTGTATGTCAAATTCTTTTTCTCTACTAGGAATGTTTTCTGTCATGATGTCTGTCAACTGTTTTTAGTGTTATTTGCAGTAACATTAAAACTTGCTTGTTAATTCACTCCAATTGACCTTAAGTTATTCTTCTACGTCTCATCCAACTTCTGCTGGATTGATTTCTCATGATCCCTTGTTAGCTTTGAGAAATCCTTCTTTTTCTGGTTACTAACTGCAGTCAGTATCTGAGATCCTGTCCTCACATTGGCCTAATCTGCTTTGAATACTTTCAGTGGATCTTCTATTTTCCTGGATATCTGCTTGAATCTGTTTTATGGATTCCATTTCTTTCCTATACTGAGATTTCATGTCCTTCAGCTCTTCCATTTTCTTGTCTGTGTCTGTTCTAATGTTGCTAAGCATAGTATGTATTTTGGTAATCTCTGTAATTACCTGAGGTATTATTTCTGATTTCAGAAATAAAATTTCACTCAATTTCTTTGTTGTTTCCACTTCAGTGAGACCTGCTGAAGTGTGCTCAGATTTCCCCATTTCATCATCCCCTTGGTTTGTCTAAGTTTGCATTTTTCTTAAAAGTCTTCCCATTGTATTTTCTTTCTTTTTTAATGTTTAATTTCAGGGTGGTGCTTGTAGATTTCCTTTGGTGGGTTGCTTCATTGGTAGTATTTAGGACCCTTAGGTGATGATCACTTCTCTAAGGTATCTTCTAGGTGTAGGTGGTTTTTAGGTTTTTGATCTGTTGAAACATCTTACCTCTTCAGTTTGTTAGAGATGG
>PVLA01017976.1:0-15751 GCA_004027455.1 Hydrochoerus hydrochaeris | reverse complement strand
GGGAGGAGGGCGTCACCCTGGCGGGAGGAGGGCGTCACCCTGGCGGGAGGAGGGCGTCACCACGTGCCTGCAGCTTCCTCCCTTCTGGGGCGTGTGGACGTGTGCAGAGGTGCAGGGGCCGCAGTTCTGCTCCAGGCTGTACCCGCAAAGGCATTAGACGTGCTGGGCCCCAGCTCCTGGGGAGAAGCGGGTGAGACCCAAGCGCCCTGCGGGCCACACATCTGTCCAGCAGGCCACACCAGACCTTGCTCTCTTTGCTTCCTTTTCGATCAATCACTGTGGAACCTCTGGCCAGGGACAGACGAGCTCGGCCACCTGACTGGACCATAGTTCAGTAGCTGTTTCCAGGGAACTTCCCAGCAGACAGAGCGAAGGACTGCGGGATACGGGACAGGGACTGATCTGTGAAAGGACGCTGTGGAGCTGATCCGAAAGCCTGACCCTTCGAGTCAGTGTCGAACACAGTGGAGCCCATGGGAGGTACCATCCCCAGTGGGGCAGCGGGGGGCTGCTGTGTCCTGAGCCCGTGTTCTTGGTGGTCTGACCCGCCCTGGCCCAGGCTTTCCCGGAACACCGATAAACCCGTCCTAGCAGCTTCTCGCAATGGAGGACAGATCAGCCCGAATCAAAGGAGTCAAGGTGTCGGTTAAAACGGTGACTGCACTGCCAGAGTCGGTATTTTCCTGTTTGCAGAACACACTGATCACGGCCTGGTGTGGAGCTGGCGCCTGCCAGTGACATCCCTTCACTCTTTCCTGCCTGGCCCTCTCCCGCCCCACTCCCTCTGTCTCTGTTTCCTCAGGCAAGGAGAGACTCTCTAAAGAATAATGGTATTTTAAATTGTTTTTTAATTTTAGTATTTATTTATTTCCGTACTGGGAATTGAACTCAGGACCTTGCACTTTGCTGCTGAGCTATATTCCTGACTTGATACTTATTTAAAAAAAATTTTTAAGCAGCATCTGCAAATGAAGCTGAGCTAATTACAGGGAAGTGAGAAATGCATTTGTTCCGTCTGGCTGTGGTGGTAAATTTTGCACTTGCTCCAGGTGCTACCTTGTTCTGCACCCACACAAGTCCCTGCAGCATCTCCGAGGTGAGCAAGGTGAGTGGGGCGGGAGGGGAGGACTGCAGGAAGGAGGTGCAGGCTGGGCTGCAGGAACAGGGGCAGGGGAGGTCACCAGCTGGGAACCTGAGCGCCACGCAGGAGAGCTCGGAAGTTTGCCTTGACCTGGCCTGGCCTGTGTCCTTGGGAAATTCTCATCCGGAGTCCTTGCCTCAGGCAGCAAGCTCACCTCCTTCCAACTTCACCCTCCACAGAATGGGCTGAGGGTGGGCTACACACGCACAGACCCGATGAGAATGGCTCATCTCTTCCAATGGCTCCTCTCTTCCAAGTATTTAGATGTGGGAATCAGAGGCTGTAGATCCTGGACTTCCAAGTATTTAGATGTGGCTCAATGGCTCCTCTCTTCCAAGTATTTAGATGTGGGAATCAGAGGCTGTAGATCCTGGACTTTCAAGGTTTAGTTGTTGTAAGACTTACAACGTTCCTAAACTCTGGCTCCTCTCTTCCAAGTATTTAGATGTGGGAATCAGAGGCTGTAGATCCTGGACTTTCAAGGTTTAGTTGTTGTAAGACTTACAACGTTCCTAAACTCTGCCATAATTGTCAGGCCCGGTGATTGCCAGGGTATGTCCAGGGTATTTTGATTTGTTTTTTTTTTTAATTTTTTTTTTTATTTTAAAGAGAATAAAACAAAAGAGGACAGATCTAAGCAGATCGGAACAGAACAATGTAAGCAACACAGCACTTCACAACAAGACAATTGGATATTAACAGTAAGTGTCATAATGTCTCTTTCTTTGAAATAGTTGAGCTTAGCTTTACACACAATAATGTCAAACATAACAAAATAGAATAAAACCACTCAAGAGAATGAAAATATTGCAAGGCATTCTGAACCAAATAACCAAAGATGAACAATGGCTGCTACATTATCTCACATCCAGGGTATTTTGGAGACAGGGTCTTGCCATATAGGACAAGCTGTCCTTGAACTCACTCTGTAGCCCAGGCTGCCCTTGAACTCATGATGATTCTCCTGCCTCAACCTTCTGAGTGATGGGATTACAGGCTCACGCCCCCACACCTGGCTATAGACACTGATGTTTTAAACTATATTCCTGGGAAGTCCAAACCAGGAAGGCCATAAGTCACAGTCTGAGAAATGGTCCTCTGGCCTGCGAGGTTCTCTAAAGCTGAGATGGGACTCTTTCGCTATATAAACGGTGACACAGAGAATGCAGCAAGACAGGCAGAAGGCCTACTCTCAGCCTCGCCTTTCCCAGCCCTTCTCCTTCCCTGTCTCACCATGCGGAAAGTAGAAGCCCTGAGGGTCTTGGATCTTTGCTCATGGAGTCCGACCTTTGGCCCATGATCCGTACAGGGCAGTCGGCCTTGCCTGGCCCATGTGTTGCTGGGAGAGTTTCCGTTCACTGCCAGAGGACAGAGGCGGGTTTTCACCCCACTGCTTCCTGTGTGATGCTGGGGCCATGAACATCCTTAATCCACGGAGCAGCAGGCACGACAACCCCATGAGGATGCAGAGGGGGAGCTCAGGCGCCCAAGGGGCCAAGCGCGCTGTACCCTCCCCTGTGCGTGGCAGGTCGCAGCGGAGGGCGCTGCCATCTCAGTGACTAAGGAGCAAGCATGGCGATGCGGGATGTGACCCTGCTCCTTGCGACACAGCCAGGAGCCTGCGCAATTTAGGGAAACCCTGTTAAAAGGAGAAGGAAAGAGAGAGAAGCTGGAGAAAGGGCTCTGACAGAGCGCACTCCTGGGTGGGTTCCCGGGTACCCGAGGAAACAGGAGGAGGAGGGGGAGGAGGAGGAGGGAGGAGGGGGAGGTGCGGACAGGAGGGGGTGAGGGGAAGGGGAAGGGAAGGGGCAGGAGGAAAAAAGGAAGAGAAGGAAGCGATTGTACACGTTTGAAAATCCGTCATCAGGATGATCTTGTTCAGGATCCTGAGAACAAAGCCGGGACCCCTGGGGCTGTGTGGCAGCAGGGGAGCCTGCCCTGCTGGTGGGCCCTGATAGAAAGAAGCAAAGGGACATCACAAAGTGACAGCTCAACCCGGAGCACTCTGAGACAGTTGCCCAGCTGAGAAAATAAGCCTTCTGGATCAGCCTATGAAGTTCCAGCACGACACATAGCTATATTGTACGCCACTCTACGATAGTTGCAGAATAAATGAACTCGAGGGTACTGAGTTTTCAGAAGCCCAGCAACCAGCAGGAAAGACAAACACCCAGGAACCGCCCAGAGGGGGCTTCCCAGAAGGACCGCAGCCTGCACACAGTGAGTGACCCGAGTCGCCTAGACCCTCGCCCCGGATAGGCAGGAAACAAACAGGGAGCCTCGGTTTCCGGCCTGAGAACTTTAATTCTCTGGATGCATACAGTCTCTAAAATGCTAGCAAAAAGATGGGTTTAAAGCCTAGGAAAATAGGAAATGTGATTAAGAAACAAAGCCAAGCCCATCGCACTGGACAGTAACAATAGCTAACTCATTGCATATTGTTATCTTCACAGTAGTTACTCAGAGCATAAGATACAGGCATGAAGCTGGAAGCGGTGGCGCACTCCTGGAATCCCAGCTTTTGGGAGCCTGAGGCAGGAGAATCTTTTGCAAGTGCGAGACCAGCCTGTGCTACAAAGTGAGCCCTAGGCCAGCCTGAGCTGCATAGCTAGACTCTGTCTCAAAAAGACAAAAAAAGCATGAAATATTGTCCAAACAATACTAGCGCAAACCTTTCTTTTCAATCAAGAGAAACTAGCTACATAACTATCTTACTATCTTGTTAATGTGTATATATAAATATATATATATATATAAATTGTTTTCCTTTTCCCTTCCTTCCTTTCCTCGATCCCCTATCACATTTTGTCTTTTCTTTTGAACAGTTTCTTCTCAATTCACAATATCTATTGTACATTTTGGATATTATTTACTTGTTGAGCTTCTCACACTAGTGAGACAATACGATGTTTACACACATGGGTCTGATTTGTTTCACTTATGAGTATGGTCTGGAGATGCATCCACTTACCTATGCAGTTCTCCAGTTTATCCTTCTTTATGGCTAAGTAGAACTCCATTATATAAAAGAACCACATCTTTTTTATCCATTCTTCAGTTGATGGGCACTTGGGTTGTTTCCAAGATTAAGCTGTTACAAACTGTGCTGCTATAAAGATGGATGCGCCTGTGGTATGATATCTTTAATTCTTCTGGGAAGATACCCAGAAGGGGAATAGCTGGCTTGAATGGGACCATCACTCTTTTTTAATGAGGATGATAGCAAGGCATTCAGCCCCTTGTGACCCAGCAGTCCTTGGCTGGTGGCCTCATCCTCCAGTCAAGGCCCCTGTGGTCACACGGTCCCCTCCTCTCCTGTGTGTCTATCTAATCTCCATCTTTCTTTTGTAAGCCCTTGGGAATAGATATCAGGTACCCTAGGAAGTCCTGGATAATTTCCTAATATCAAGACTCCCCTTTTCCTTGCTAGGTAATGTTCATACATTCTAGGAATTGGGACCTGGAATCTCTCTGTGGCTATAAAGTAGCCTCCTACAGAGTGTTCTTAAGAAATTCCTGCTGGCTGTGGTGGTACACGCCTATAATCCCAGCATTCAGGAGCCTGAGGCACGAGAACTGCGTTGAGGTTGAGGCCAGTCTGGGCTACATAGCAAGATGCTGTCTGAAAAACAAAAAGAAAGAAAAAAGTTCTCATATATTTGAATGGTGATATCAATTTACCATTGACATATTTATTTTGATGTTTTCATTTGTGTGTTATTTTTTGAAACAAAGTCTCACTTTGTAGTTCAGTAGGATGCTTCTTATTCCTACCTGAAAAGGTAAGGATCAGATTCCTGCTGAAAAGAAACCCACTCGATGCTGCCCACCCTGGACAAGAGCAGGGGTGCCCACAAGAGCCAGGGTGCTACAAGGAGGATTCCAGGACTGGGTTCCCATTCATCAGCCCACTTGCCTGCCCCTGGGTGACCCCATGCCTTGACCCAGCAATGGGTCCCAGGACTGCTGCTCTGTGCCTTGCTTTGTTTACTTTCCTGAGCATGCTAAAGCTGTGCCCTGGGTTCTAAACCAATTTCTGGTGCAGAACTTTGCTGAGAAGCCTTTTGACAACACTTTTCCAGATGGCACTGCGGGGGTGGGGTGGATTTCCATTCCCTAGGCGGTCCAACTCCAAGACTAGAAACTTCGCCAACACAGCCAGGCCCAACCAGCACTTTTCCCCCACCAAAGGTCATGCTGTGGCCACAATACTGCCCCTGCCTGCTGGTAGGTCTTGCAGGCTAACAGAGAGAGAGACAGCGCTGCCTTGCAGTACCTGCACAGGTTACATGACAGGTGACACCTCAGTAGGAGTGGTGTCTAAGTGGTGTCACTTAGAAAGTCTCTCATCTCCCCAGCATCATGGAGTCCTTGCAGTTACTTTCTGCCTACTGAAACTACATCCACTACCAATGGAGACTTTTCCTGTGCTCCTTTGCAGTGTGGTCGGGACCCTATGCAGTCCAAGGAGAATTTAACTGCAGGGTTTCCAGCCCTACATCTGCAGGCTGATCCTTAGGGTGCCTTAGGAGGTAGAACTCAGTCACTCCCCCTCTCCAGGGAGGGTAATCAGTGCAACATGCCTGGCCTGGTTTTTTGCAACTGAGGAAATAGGAAGGAGAGAATTTAAATCACATATCTTAGGTCACCAAGTAGCACCATGTGTCAGAGAAATATGCTCTTCGCTGATGATGAAGTATAAAGTACAAAGTATAAATCACTTCAAGCTAGAAACAGTAAATTCACAAGCCCAACTTTACATAATTTTTGAGTCTCTGGGACAGCATTTCCTGACCGCTCTAAGAGCTCCCTTGGGTACCCTCCGCGGATGAAGGTGAGCTTTGCCTCTAGGAAGCCTTTGAGGCAAGATGAAGTCAGGGGAGAATTCCAAGGCCCCTGGGACTTTTGTTTATTTGTTCCCTCAGGGCTGTGGCAGTGGACCTGAGAACCAGAAGTAGCCAGGAGAATCCTTAAAATTCAGGACGACAAGAAAAAGAGACCTGCGTATGACCAAAACGCTTCTAACTGGGGGACAACGCAGTTAGTCTTTTTTCTGTTCCTAGTAAGACTTGTGCTTTCGAATGTGGAGTCTTCCAGCTCCTTAGGGAACCTAACTGGAGAAAATCGGAGAGGATGTACAGAAATAGCACAGAGCTTGGGAAGCCTACAGGAAGCCTCCAGCTCGTACTCCAAGACAGCATGTGAAACACACCTTTGGGGCTTAGTCACTCAAGTGCTGGGCCCTGCAGACGATTGTTTCCGCAGCCTGAGGGCTTCCTCCCCGGGGATTTCTTTTTTTGCCATTGAGGATGGAGTGTAAGAAATCTCCAAAGCCAAAGTAATTTCCTCACTGGGGAAATTTCACAAAGGTCTCACCAGAGACAGAAAAGAATGTGTCTTCCAGTTGGGGGAACTGATCATATAAGCACATGAAATAAACAGAGCGGGAAAATGTATTTCCCAGAGCCCTGTGGCAACAATGCCAAGTCTTCCCAAAGACTGTGTCACCAATAAGTCTCCCAAGACTGGACCTATTTTACTGCAGAAAACATGACAAAACATAATGGAAATTCACACTGTATCCAGCAAAGTGCATCACAAAGTAATATTTTTGAACTAAACTAAAAATAAAATTGGTGACACACGCACACATCTACATAGCTCTCTAGGCAGAATGTACCAGAAAGAATGTAGAATGAAGAGCTGGGGAATCTGTGTTGGAAATCATCTCTTTTCCCTTTGGAAATTCTCTGAACTTCATTGCTCTATTTGTAAAATGAGATGATAGTGCTTTCCTTATTTAAGTCATTTCAAAGCTCAAATGAGAAAGTGAAGCCAGGCATGGTGGCACGTACCTGTGACCCCCGCACTTGGAGTCAGGGGCAGGATGAAGGCCATGAGTTCAAGGCCAGACTGGGCTACACAGAGAGATCCTGTCACGAAAGACAAATGATACAAAGCAATAGTTCTGTAGTAAAATGAAGTACAATCTTGGATAACTGGACACAGGGCAGCAAACAACAGCCTCAGTTCAGTCTCTGGACCAAGAATGCTTTAGGAATGACTTGACTTCCCGGGTCTGCGTTCCCGTCTGTGACGTGGTGAGGGTCACTGTATTCACATGGAGTGCGACCCCCACCTGTTATACACAACTGCTGGGGAGACTCTCACCTGCCCAGACTGCTGGTGGGAAGGAACTATTTCCCTCCTTTTTGCCACTTGAAGGAGCTGCTGTCCCTTCACCCTCATCTCCAGAGCCACACGCTTGCTGGCCCTCTGCAGTCCAGCAGGTCCCAGCCCAGCCACCCAGTGCAGCAGTCCTGTCCCTGGCACTCCTAATTCCTTGTATGTGTTGGGGGATAGGGGAAGGTTGGGTTAGAAGTCTTTAACTCCTGTCCCAATTCCAAAAGATGGTGTGATTTTTTTTTTTTCTCTTAGGTCTTTAGATGGCCTTCAGGGTGTCACATGTCATTCTGACTTTGGGGACCCACATGAGGGCAGATTCCAGGCACAGCTAGTGAGCGTTACATCCTCCAGCCGCATTAGGACCCTTCTCTCCAAGGCTTCACTCGCAGAACCCAAAGTCCTGGCTGCTTCTTCATAGTCCAGGGAAGACATGAAGACCTCGATGGAAGCAAAAGGTCTTTGCTGGTGAAATGGACCAAAAGGTAAAGGTGATATGTTCGAGTTTGAGCCCAACCTAGGCAATTTAGCAACTTAGTGAGACTTGAAAATATAACATAAAAAAGGATTTGGGGATGTAGCCCAGTGGAACAGCTTGGATTCAATCTTAAGCACCAAACAATAAATAAGTAAAATTAAAAAGTGAATCAAAACAGTAGGGCATATGGCTGTTTGTCTTTGTAAAGCTAATATGCATTTTCATCTGGACATTTATTTCCTTCTCTTGTACTATAAGAGATCGATTCTTAATCACAGAGACAACTGTCATCGCTGGAGACCAACTCGACTCTGCAAAACACACCAAGTGGTATCACTCTTCTCTAGCACTAGCCCACTGTCTTGGTTACTTTTCTCTCCTTGTTAAGACAAAATACCTGATGCCCAACATGAAGGAAGGAAAGGGTTATTTCTTACAGGTTGGAGGTTTCAGTCCATACTCAGGTGGGTCCAAGGCAAAATGACATGACTGAGGGGCAGCAGTTTATGGCAGCTGCAAACAGCAAGCATGAGCAGCAAAAGCGAAAGCCCTTCCTCTGGGGGTTACAGGTATGGTGGTTCCACCCCGGGTGGGTGTAGTACTCACACCACCAATCCAAGCACTAGAAAACGAACCAATCACAAACACTAGATTTGGCCATGCCTATGACTGCATGAGGCTTGGGGGGCGACCACTGACATAAATCATGACACCTACGTATTTATCTTCCCGCAATTTTCCACCCCTAGAAACCCAAACACATTTTCCTTTATATAGTTTGTTCTTTCTCAAATGATCATCGTTTGTTAAAATTGTATGTAAGCCTATTATGGTTAAAGTTTAAAGTGGCACCAGAAGCCTTGTGTGCTTGGAAGGTGACCATGAGGCTGGGAGGCTCTCACTCCCTCCCCAGCTCCCCTCTCCTCCCTGCTTCCCTGCTGCAGTGAGGGAGCTGCTCTGCTCCACCAGGCCCCTCTGCCTTCCTGTTCCTGCCTTGCAGCCAGCGACCATGAACCCTAAATAAGAACTGAACTAAGTCGCTCTGCTTTTAGGCTATGGGTTTGGGTATTGTGTCTCAGCGACAGGAAAGTAGAAAAAAACCCTAGGCCTACCCACTTTTAAATTTTTGCTTCTTTTCTGTGAAACCTCTGCATGTATGTAAAATAAACATTTTATCCTGTGAATCTGTCTTTCGTTGGCTTAATTTGTAGGTCCTGGACCCCAAGCCTGGAAAGCAGAAGAAAAATCTCTCACCTTCCCTATCTGTTGCCAATAAAATGACTAGATTTTCCCTCAGGAGGTCTGAAGGAAAAGTACTCAGGAGGAAAGAAGCCTCATTCTTGGAGTTAGGAGTGGCTGGGGCAAGATTCAGCAGCTGACCTTGCCTGTCAAGCACTTAATGCCCCTCGGTTTGCAGCCTAAAAAGGCCTGAGCCACCACCAGAATTCCTTTCTCATTCTGTCAGGGTTCTCCTTGCCCTCTCTCTGCTTCCTGCTGCTTCTCCAGCCCCTTCCCATACGTCCTGGCCCCTTCCTCCCGCCGCCCTTCTCCCCGAGTTCCTGTGAAGGAGCTGTGGTTTTTATTCATAAATCACGGAGCTGCCCGCCTTTGCACTTGACGTCGCAGGGGAGGCCACGGTCAGCGAGCTCTGGAAATGATTTAGTGGTCTGAGCTCTGGCCTCAGGGTAAAAAGGAACCAAAGGCTTCCTTTCTCACAGAACCTGTAATTTGACCCCTTCTCAGAACAAGGAGATAAAGGGATGTGGTCTGGGCTGACTGGCCCTAGGCACACTGTACCTTCATTTTACAGATGCTGGAGAGTGCAAGCCACAGAGAGACAGAAATGTCACAAGGAGAGTCGCCCTGTGTGACTGAAAACCCAAAGACAAGTAGATAAGTAGACAAGTGTCAGGACGCCAGGAATTTCCCGAGTCATCAAAGAAGCTGTAAACATAAATCCCTGCCAGAAGATGGAGTGCATGGATGCAGATAATACCCCCCTCTAATGAGTAGGCTGTTTGGGTTCACAAAGAATTTCCATTTTTACAGTCTTTTTTGATCTACAAAGTCCTCTGAAGCAATCTGGCCATACATTACCGATTCTTAAAATTACAGAAGACAAAATGAAAGCTTGGAGAGCCAAAGTGATTTCAGAATTGCACGGCTAAGACAGGGCAAATGGGGTAGAGTTGGCTGTCTTCTATGGTCTTTCTTCAAAAAAGCTATAATTTGGATGTGGCGGGAAGAGCAGAGGACAGGGGCTGCAGCCAGCAGCTTTGCCTAGTGAGCTGCTTCAGCAGTCTCCTTGGGGCCCCCAAGGAGATGCCCGATTGGGCATCTTCTGTTTGCCCACCAGCCTGAGGTCCCACAGCGAGACATCCCCACCGCACTTCTCCAGAGCTTCTTTCTTTTGTAACAGAGAGCTGAACCCATGGCCTTGCACTTGCCCAGCATGCACTGTGCTACTGAGCTGTACCCCTGACCCCTCCAGAGCTACTCTTGGAGGGAGGGAGGAGCACAGAGGCTGCTCAGCTTCCACCTCTGCTCCAATTTACCGCCTCCCTTCCCACTGTTGAGACGAAGCTATCTGGGAGGGCAACACACGGACCTACACATACTGTGAGCCAGGCCTCAGATTTGCCTAGACTGTAAGTCTTCATTAGCCAAGAGGTAAGTGGAAAGAAGGAAGGAATCAAGCAGGTACAAAGTTGTGCACAGAGCTGGGCATGGTGGCACATGCCTGCAATCCCAGCTGTCTGGCAGGCTGAGGCGGGAGGATCGCAAGTTCCAGCCTAGCCTGGGCAATTTAGTAACTTAGTGAGACTGTCTCAAAATGTAAAAATAATAAAGATAAACAGGAGCTGGGGTGTTGCTCAGTGCAAAGGCCCTGGGTTCAATCCACCGTACCACAGGACCAAGTTATATACAGAGAAATGTGAAAAGAAGGAACTCCAAAGAAGGATATTCAACCCTACATGCATAGCAACTTCCTCAGCAGAGGCTGGGACTGGAGTATTTTCTGCCGCTGACAGCTGCTGTCTCCCAGCTCCTACAGGCCCTCCCGGAAGGAGGCGCATCACAGGAGCCCTTGTCCACTTCCAGGATTCACAGGGTCCATTGGCTTCCAGCTTCTGTGGTTCAGCGTGACTCAGCAGGAGGAAGGGCATCAAGACTGGGAGCCCAGGTCTCTTGGCCAATTAGAGCTGCCGTAACAAATGCCACGGACCAAGCGGCTAAAACAACAGGTGTCTATTTCCACAGCCCTCGAGGTACAGGTGCAGCACATTCGGGGCTCAGCAGGGGCCCCTGAAGATGGTCACCTTCTTGCTGTATCTTCCTGGGGCTGAGAGAAACCTCTCTTGTGGCTGCTCTTAGGTTACTACTCTCCCACCAGAAGGACCTAACTACCTTCCAAGGGCCTCACTTCCAATACCACCCCACTGAGGATCAGAACCCTCAACATGTGAGCTTATGGAGAAGAAGGGGAGACACAGACATGTAGCCCATAGTGCGGGCTACCAACACCAAATGACAGGTACCTGTGCCTATCTCAGGCACTGTTACCCCTGCTATCGCCACATGTGGACCCATGCAGCAGTGACAATGACCTTCAAGCAAGCCTACTTATATTAGTGAACATAGGGAAAATGGATTTTAGAGTTTTCATTTGAGTTCGAACTCATTGTTCTTCAGATCCATAGTTCTAAACAAATCCCTTCACGAGGTGCCAACAGCTAGGGGAAGCCACCTCCAGTACACAAAGCAGTAAGCAGGAGTCAGTGAGACCTAGTGCTGTCTTCAAAGGACAGCCTTTTGCGATGTCTGCATGACACCGATGACCTCATCCCAGGTTCCAAGAGGCAGGTCCCAACCTGACACTGCTGGGGCAGAGACCTGAGGCCGAGGCCCTACAGAAGGTGATTACTCAGATTCCAGGGGTAAAGCCATTGCCCAAGAAGTAAACCTTCCTCAGCAGGCAGAGATGCCTCTCCTATTGCTGGTCTCAGAAGAGATCCTTGTGATGTTGGATGACAAGGACAGACGCTGTATGGCTCTCAACAAGACAGATGTCAGAATTAATGTTCTATGGAGAGACAAGCACATGGACAACCAGGAGGAGAAGGTCTGTGTGGGCAGGTGCGGTGATCAATGCAGACATACCCTGGTGTGCATGGTACAGAGCAAGAACTGAACCGGCTGGTGAGCAGGAGCAACGCAGGACCTAGCGCTTTACTACACATCTCAGAACCATTAGTCACTCTATGCAGGAGCATCTAGGAAGATGAGATCCGCACCCCAAGCCCGTCGCTTTGCTGGGTCTTCTGCACTGTGCCAACCCTTCCTGATCCACAACCGTCAAATTTCCTTCCTAGCTAATCCTAGAAACCCAAGCAAGGGAGACGTTACCCTTTAATGGGGTCAGAACTATTACATGATTTTACATTTTGCAAAAAAAAAAAGAACCATTAGTCGCTGACTCCCTTTGAGAATGAGCCCGACACACACATTCAACATGAAGAACAAACCAAGCATTTACTTTCAGGATGACTCAGCACATGTGTGTGCAAGCACTGATTTTACGATGCCGTGGCCTTGATAGAAAGTCATGTCTGGGTAGGCAACGATTAAACTACACTGAAGATTCATTTGCTGTGTCAATTGTGCAATGACTTTATTTTTCACTGTGAAATTCTATACGGGCAGCTTACACTGTACCGAGTTGACAGAATCAGCCTAAGAATTGTCCTGGTCCCCACCCCAGATCAATGGCTCCTCTGAGGGAGGTGATGTAAGGCTGACCTGACTCTTCCAGCCTCCAATCTACTTGCCAGCAGAGACACCACTGTCAGAGGGCACTCAGCTCAGCACCAGGGCTGCCATCAGCAGGCACAGGATATCGTAAAGGAGATGAGGTAGGACAAGGATTTTGCAGACCCCTGGACATCTGGAGACTTCAAGGACTTTACCCACTGAGATGCAAGACGTCCAGAGAACATTGACTGCAGGCGTTTACTAACATCTTCCTGCCTGAAGTCCCTCCCTTGCCTTTTTTCAATCCCTACAAAAAGGCCCTCTTCTCGCCTCCTGTGGGCCTGCACCCAGGCACAGTAAATCCCACACTGTGCTGCCTTTACCCAGGCCTAGTGGTATCGCTGGTCTCTGCCTTGCACTGTTTGCTTCAGGCACCAGTCTCTGTGAGAGGGAAAGGAGAAGGCAGTTTTTAGACACCCTAGGAGCCTTCCCGACCCCTGCATCCCAATTCGTCTTCATCTGAGTTGCCTAATCTGGATGGAAATTCAGACTTCTTGAAAGTATTATTCACTTTTTGAGAGTCCATGTAATGACAGAAACTTTCTCTTTTACTTTCTAGTATAGGAGGTAGTAGGAAAAGTTCAAGAAGGCTGAAACAGTAAATTTTCCTTTTGTTGTCTTTCTTTCTTTCTTTCTTTCTTTCTTTCTTTCTTTCTTTCTTTCTTTCTTTCTTGTGTGTGCGTGTGTGTGTGTCGCTAGGGATTAAACCAGGCCCTTGACACTGAGCTACATCTCCAGCCATTTATTTTTTATTTTTAGCTGGGTGTGGTGGCACATGCCCACAATCCCAGTGCTTGGGAGGCCCTAACAGGAGGATCGATGCAAGTTCAAGGCCAGTCCGAGGTCACGCTGTTTCTTCTCCTTCCTTACCCAAGTTCCACTCAAGCATGTCCTCATACCTAGGCTGTGAGACCAGCTTTGGAATGGATCCAGCCAGTGAGTTATTACTTCCACTACTGATTCCCCTTGCATTAACTCTGGCCATCAACTGCTCTCAAAGGATAGGAAGGCTTCCTCCACAAAGTGCAGAGATAACAGATTGTTTCTGTGCTACTTGCCTTTCTAGACCTGCCCTTTGGCACATAACCTTCCCTCTCTACTGAGGAAGCTGGAAGTAGTTCAAAGAGTGCATCTCAGCTTCTCCTTGTCTCTTCTCTTCATTCCATGCTGTAGGAAGAAGTTTAGCACCTGTCTTCCGTGCTAACAGTCACTGGAGATGCCAGTTCTTTAACCTGGTGAAGTGGTTTCCCATTGTTTTATTGCTCGTCTCTTAATTGCCTTCCTTGACTTCCCAAGACTTTTGCAGCTGTAGGGGGGGTCAGCTGGCGAGGGAGTGAATAACCTTCAGGAAAAGAAGGACCGTGTTTGCTGTTGAACATTTTCTCTTTTTTAGAAGAAAATAGGTCCAGGTCAATTGTTGGGACACTTGGGTATGCCTAGAAGAGATATACAGAGATAGAAATGAGGTATTCCAGGGGTTCACGGAATGCTTCAGATGACATCATCTGCCTCTCACCCCAACCAAGATACGATATTCTCAAAACAGATGTAGGAGTCACCAGGACTAATCTGAGGAGGGCTGACTCTTCAGGACAGTCCTGCAGTCTTGACAAAAATCTAGACTCTCCAAAAGCTTCTGTTCTTTAACCTTGCCTCAGAAGAAACTGATCTATGACAGTTGTGAGTGAAAGATGAGAGAGAAGAGCTGAGAAGACAGCCCTCACCCTACCGCTGTAAGACACATGACCTCAGTAGACCAATAACTCACCTTTTTATATATCTGTAAATAAATGGGATGTTTTTAAGAACATAATTATGTCAGATTCAGCATTTTCTTTTCCATAGTAAATAAATATATATATCTTTCCTTTAAAAAAAATAAAAATTCAAGGCCAGCCTGGGCTATAAAGTGAGCTCAAGGCCAGCCTGCATTGCATAGTGAAACTCTGTCTGAAAAAGACAAAAAAAATTATTTTAATTTTAAAACAGGATCTTGCTGAGTCACTAAACCACCTACACCAGGCTCTCACTTGTAATCTCCCTGCCTCGGCCACCCAGAGTGCAGGGATAACAAGGTCACAACACCACACCTAACTTTTTATTGTTTTGTTTTGTTTAATGAGGATAAGCTAGAAGCTGAGTTCTGCAAAAGAGTGAGCCAATGTTTATGCCTAGCAAACTTCCTAAATTTATTAAGCATACAGCTTCAGGGTAATTTTTATGTAGTTATCCCTCGGGGGTCAATGTGGGTTTTTAGAAACCCGAAAATCCCAAATTAGAGCAATAGAGCTTCTTGGTGGTGATTCAGTGTGCTGGCCCTTTTGGCAAGAGGTGTATTCATGAAGATAACGTGCTGTTCAAACACACCAGCCACGTCCCATGGTCCCACAGCCGCCCTTGTTCAAGCAGCCTTCTCACGTAATTTCCGGTTTCCAGAGTTTCTTTCTCTTCTGCTAGTTCTGACTTTCTGTGAGGATTTTGACCCTCCCACCTTCAGCAGCCCATATAAGAGTGACATGTTTTGAGACTGCTGCACTAACGGGTCTTTCACTTCCCTTTCCCATATATTATGTTCCCCACCAGCCACAAGCCATTCTCCACTCAAGGGAGAGAAAGTGATGCTGAAGTACGCAGCGAGTTGGGTGTGGCGGCGATGCCTGTAATGTCAGCCTTCTGGGAGGATGAGGCAGGAGAGGTGCAAATTTATGCCCAGGCTGGGAAACGTGGCAACTGAGTGAGACTTTGTCCCAAAATAAGACTTAAAACAAACAAACAAACAAAAACACACACACCACTGAGGAAGTAGCTCAGTGCAAAGATCCTGGGTTCGATACCCACTCCCAGATATGTAAGCTGTCCATTAAGGGAAGAATAGGCCTATAGAAACAAGAGGTCTGCCGGAGTCCAGCTGCGGCAGGGCTAGGGTTTCCCAAAGGTGGAGACAGAAAACACTGCACACCAGTCTGTGAGTGAATCTGAATCCGCCTTTATTTTTTAGAAGCTGGAATATATATTTGCCAACCCTGGCAGCAACCCCCAGCCCCAAGCAGGAAACGCCCCAGGCCCAGGGCCAGGCAGGGACAATCCCAAACAATAGGTGTTAATTGACCTCAACTCCAAGCAGAAGGCGCCCCAGG
>PVLA01017974.1:0-15765 GCA_004027455.1 Hydrochoerus hydrochaeris | reverse complement strand
CACCTCCCTGGTGTCAGCCAATGGCACCGAACGGACCTCTCAGTTCCTTCCTTCAGCTTCCCCTTTGCAAGACGGCGCTGAGAGCAGCAGTGCCGGGGCCGGGCTGCCGTGTTAAAGCCAACTGCAAGAGGCAGCCGAGGTTCAAAATCTGCAGTGAGCCAAACCAGCAGGACCTTGAAACCAGCCTTAATCCGACTTAAACTATGGACACAGGAGGAGGCCACCTTGGACCACAAGTTTGAACAGATGCAAAACTTTCTGTAAATGCTTGTGCCAGCTGGAAACACGGACCGTAAGCAGTCGGCTAGAGATGACTATGTGACTGGAGCTTCTGGGCAAAATCTCAGGGAAATTTTGTAACTATCAACAATTAAATAAGTTCTTATTTTTCTTCCCCAGGTTCCCAGTAAGTATTTGCCTCTGACTTGTTTCTCAGTGCACCCTGATCTCCTTCTGTCTGGTGTCCCCTATTCATGAACCGCTTCTTACTCAAACTTTAATGTTGCCGTGTGCTTCCATGTGCTTTCACAGTAGTTAGTATTATTTAACTCATACAGTGCTCTGATGACAATCTAGCAGGGCTAGGTGTTGTAGTCAGGGTTTACAAGGGATTAAGACAGACACACAATTTATGGAATTATTTTATAATAGTCACCAAAAGAGCCAAATAAAAAGAGTGCAGGAAATCTGTCCACATACTAGAGATTCAAACAATCCAGCTCGAGGTCTGGATCCCACGGCAGTGTCCTCCACGAGTCCAGCTGGAGGCCTAGAGACCACGACAATGCCTCGTGCAAGTCCGTATCAAGGCTCTGCACTGGGAAGGCCCAAAGGTCAGCAGTGGGAGCTGGAAAGTCCGCACCGGCGAGGGAAGTTGCTGTGCCAGCAGGCGAGGGGTCTGCATGGAGCCAGGAAGCAAGTCAAGGACCAGAGCTTCCCCGAAGAAAACCGCAGTTACCCTCGGTGACAGCAAGGACCTGAGCTCCCCCAAGGAGAATGGCCAAGTTCATACGGGAAGCCAGCGTGACCATCTCCTCCAGGAGAACCTCCAGCGCCCCTCTTATGCTGCTGACGATCCCCGGCTCGGCTCCACACCCAGGTGACCTCCATACCAGCACCGTGCTAATTCAGTGCTGCTGGGAGTTCCAGGCGGGCCACCAGCCGTCACGCCAGCACTCCAGGCGCTTAGTGAATATTAGACGTTAGGCGTTAGCTTACTTCAACCACCAGAAACTCTCTGAAACCGGTCTTGTCCCCATTTCATACCAAAGCAGAAATACAAGTGGACAGAATATTGAGGGGGAAGTTCCTACAGCTTCCAAAGATTTAAAAAATAAAAAGAGATTACATACAAAGACTTAAGAATCAGAGTTACACTTGGTCTTCTTAGCAACAATACCAAAGACCGACAACCTTAGAGAAATGTTTTTAAAATTCCGAGGGGAATACCTTCCCCTTGGACTTCTTTCTGTACCCAGCTAACCGTCACGTAGGGTGCAGAAGGGCCACCTGTGGGCTGGCAAAGCCCCAGCGTGTCTCCCACACACCCTTTAGTCTCCTGCAGCCTCTGACAAATCACTACCATCTTGTCTGTTTAAAACACTACTCACTTATTTTCTTACAGTTTTGTAGGGAACAGGGCTGAAATTAGTTTTATGGGACTGAAGTCAAGGTGTCAGCCAAGCTGGTCCCTTCCAGAGGCTCTAGAGAGACTGTGATTTCGGCTCCTAAAGCCCCTTCCTTGCGTCCCTTGCCCGGGACTTCTGTCTGCTGAGCCAGCAGTGTAGCATCTTCAAAGCTCTCCCCGTTTCCATCTCCACACGCCCCCTGTGTGTGTAACGAAGGCCCGTGTCATTACATGTGGCCCATTTGGTGAGCCGGACAGCGTCACAGTCACAAAGTCCCCACCTTAATCACACTTGCTCTTTGCAGTGGGAGACAGTACAGACGGTCCAGGTTCTGGGGCCTAGAAAACGGAGCCCTCAGCCCGTCGCGGCCCTCGCTGGGGGTGCCTTCGGAAGACACACCCCAGCTGTTCAGGACAGCAGACGGGAGACACACAGGGCATCTAGGAAAGGGAGGGGAAGGTGACCTCATGGCAGCAGTGAGGCCGGCTCCAGGAGGGAGCCGAAACTGAGGGGGAGCGAGGAGCCAAGGCCAGGACAGGTCCCGGGCTCTCAGAAGGGCAAGAAGTCAGAGCCGGAGCCTCCAGGGGGTTTGTGTCTGGCAGAGACTTTCTCCTTTGAGGCCAGGGTTTGGGATGAATTGGTAAAGAACATAGAAAATAAAGCTAACACAAATGCAAGATAACTACGAACTCCCTGAAATACAGACATCGGACACAGATAAACAGCTCGCTGGGTGGGAGCGCAGCTCAGCCGCAGAGCGCTTGCCTGGCACGCGGGAGGCCTTGGTGGCCCTGACCCGCAGCAGGTGAGCCGTGGCTGCGGGGCTCAGCCGTGGACAGAGGCAGCACAAACACGCTGTTCCGGAAACGCAGTCTCCCCGCGACCTCGTTACGATTGGAGGACAGACGGTGAGGGCTCCATGGGGGGGTGGTCGAGGTGGTAGAGGAGAAGTCAGAGCGCACGGAAGTCAAAAGCAAATGCTTCCAGCCGAAATAGCAAGATGCTGCCATCTGTTCTGTGGGATCGTGGCAATAAATACTGAAAGAAAGAACCGGAAGGGAGGGATAGGTGTGGAAAGGGGGCGCGTCCCAGGACACCAGCATCCTTCAGAGGCTCAGTCCCGGCTCCTCTGCAGGCCAGAGGATAGCGGATAGCAATGAGGAGATCAGGCCTCTCGGGAAGCGCTCCATTATCCTGACGAGCTGCCAGGGCCCGGCGCGGGGTGCGTGGAGGTAAGTCCGGGACACAGTCTTCCAGGGACAAGACACGGACACTCAGGCGGCCTACAAGGCACTGTCCAAACCAGCCTGCCCACAGGACTCAGGACGGATAACCAGGAGGTAAAGGGCAGCTTCCTTGGGAAGGAAAGTCATGGTACCTTCCTGGCTGTAGGGTGGGACCAATTCTCTGAACATGTGACCTAAACGAGAGGCCAGACTCTCAGTAAGGAAGTGCCTACATCGGTCAGCAAGGACATGAGAGAATGACCTCTTTCACAGGTCTGGTTACGGCACAAGATGGGCAAAGCCTTGCTTTGGCCCGTATCACTTAGGAGACCCCACTCCTGGATGATATTTGTGGTAGGGAAAGAGGTTTTATGGGATTAAAACCAATCACTAACAGGTGAGTTGTAGGAGAGACATCCAAAGCTCCCATGGCCGGGCCACGCCCGAAGTAGAGACAGATCCACTGCTCAGGAAAGAGTCAGGGCCACCAGTTCCTGCCAGTTGGTGACCCTCTACTTGGCTATCGTCTCTTGGCATGAGAAATCTGAGGTAGCCAGGTCGAAGTTACAGCTTTAAGATGCAATGGAAATCTTGGCCGGGCGGGGTGGCACGTGCCAGATACTCAGGGGGATGAGGCAGGAAGGTTTCAGTTCGAAGCCAGTCTGGGTAACTATGAACCGTGCCTCAAAATAAAAAATGAAAGAGGGCTGGGGACATAGCTCAGGGGTAATTCACCTTTGGATTCAGGTCCTAGTACTGCAAAATGATTAATGTACTTATAATGGAATTCCTGTTGTAAACCTAAAGGAAAAGTCTCTCTGTGTGACAGAGTCCACAACTACAGGGGTGAGGACGGAGGGAGTAAAGTCCCATATGCTGCATTCAGGAGATATGTTCCCGTGAGATATGAGGACAAAAGTTAAAATATTAAAAAACGATATGTCACACAAGCAGTAATCATAAAAACTTGGTGTGGCTCTACTCTCATCAGACAAAGCAGACGGGTGTGTCATCATTTAAAAAGCCAGTTTGGGTGGGTTGCGGCTCAGTGGAACAGGGCTGGCCCAGAACATGCAAGGCCTTCGCTTCAATCCCCAGCACTGAAAAAAAAGTTAATTCATGAAGAACCTAGAGCCAGGGATTTAGCTCAGCAGCATAAGCGCCTGCCCGGCAAGCGCAAGGTCATGAGTTTGATCCCTGGTACCAAAAAAAAAAAAAAAAGAAGAATACCTATAAATCTTAAATTTTGTAAGTTTATACAAAAGCTAGAGCTTGCAACTACACAGAAAATATAAGTTGACAAAATTAAAGAGAGACCAGAAATGAACAGTTATATTTGGAGACTTGAATGTTCTCTCTCAGTAACTAATAAAGAATCTAGAAAATCCACAAAGATACCTTAGCTATGAATACTACTGTCACAGATGTGCGTGGGACACTCTGTCCAACCACTGCAGAAGGCATGTCCCCTTAACATTTACAGAAAAGTCATCAAGACGGACCATATGTTAACCATTAAAATAAATCTCAATAAATTTCAAAAGACTGAGATCATGGAGTGTACTCTCTAACCACAGGTCAATTATACTGGAGATCAATAATAAACAAAAGTATGTAGATCCATATACATTTGGGAAATAATCAACATTTGATAATCCTACTATCAAAGAATAATTTCACAAGGAAGATTAGAAAATACATTGAAAGATAAGGAAAACTACAGATTGAAAGTCCTCATATGAAAATCCAAAATCTGAAGTTCTCCAAAATCCAAATCCCCTAACAGTTAAGGATTAGGAATGTTTGACCCTTAGGTCTACAGAAATATTCCAAAATCTGAAACACACATGCCAAACAGTAAAGGATGCTCAACGTGTAATTTAAAAATTATGTAAAAGCATGGGGAAAAGTCGTGTAGAAAAAGGAAAAGTCTCATTTTTTCCTTGGAGTAGGCAATATTTCTTAATTAAAAACACTAAAAGTATAAAAAAGAAGAAGTAGATAAACTTGACTTTATCAAAATGAAAGTTTCTTGTGGTTCAAAGGACACGTTAAACACAGAGAAGCAAAGAGCTCTGGCCAGGTGTGTGTGCAAGGCTGGACTCGGACCCACAACGTGTAGAGGGCATCCAGAGCTCAATGAAAACAATGAAAAGCAGCCAAAATGGGCTTCAGGTGTAGCTCTGTCTACATCTGTAGACAGATGTAGCACAGCAGTTGTCTACATTCTCAAGGTCCTGGGTTCAATCCCCACCAATGCAGAAAGAGAGAGAGATCACCAGAGATCCAGATGGCAAATAGGTACTTTAAAAAGTGTTCAGCATCATTGGTCACTTAAAATTTCAAATGGAAACCAGAAGCTAACGCTGCCTACATGTTAGACTGGAAGTTAAAAGACTTTGGGGTGAAGAGAAGCCGGGCCTCCCCACACCGCTGTGGGCGGTGGGACGGCACCTTGGGAAATAGACTGGCAGTTAGAAAACTGAACACACCTCTGCCGTAGGGCCCAGCTGGCCGCTCCCCGGCTTGTCCCGCGGGGAAATGAGGCCACACATCCATGGGAAGATACGCACATGAATGGCTGTGGTGGCTGGATTTCTAAGGGCCCCAACCTGGAATGAGCCAAATCTCTCCGGGGGGCGGGGCAGTCAATAAACTACAGTACCTCCCTGTGGCCGAAGGCGAATCTACCATCTAGAGAAATGACCAACGTACACAGCAGGGTGGACAAGTACCAACTCAGGGGAGAGGAGAGGAAGAAGCCAGGTCAACCAAAGTCCATCCTGTGTGATTCCATTTCTATAAAACACGCAGGAATGCAAACAAACGTGTAGTGAAAGAAAGCAGGCGCATTGTCACTTGGGGACAAGGCTGGAGAGACAGATGGATCCGAAGGGCGTGAGGCGAGGGTGAGGGGTGTGCTCATCCTCCTGAACGAGCTGAAGGCTTTCATGTGTCCACTTGTATTGACTTCTACACTTAAAACGTGTGCCTTATTTTAGTCCACTGTATCTCAGTCACCTGGGGGATTTTGCTTGCTTCCTTAAGGTACCAAGGATGACACCCAGGCCTTCACACTGAGCTATAGCCCCAGCCCTTTAAAATTAATATTTTTTTTAGTTTCAGACAGGGCCTTATTAAGTTGCTAAGTTACCCAGCCTGGGATGGAACCTGTGAGTTTTCTGCCTCAGCCTCCCAGAGGGCTGGGATGAGAGGCGTGGGCTACCACACTAACATCGGGTACCACATGTGGCTTTTCAGAGAGGGAAAGAGAAGGGAAGAAAATGAGGAGAGGAGAAAAGATGAGAGGGGAAAGAGAGGAAGGGGAGGGGAGGGGAGAGAACAAGAAGAGGGAACGGAAACGCCAACTGCCATTTCTGCTCAGTCTCTCTTCTCTTCAGAAGCAAAGTAAAAACTCCAGAGATACAGAAATGTACCCAGGTCAGACCCTATTAGTAAACCCTGTGTGTCGAGGCTTGCCAGGAAGAGGCCAAGGTTGAAAGGAGAAGATGTTGTGGGTGATGGTGTGGTGGTGATTTTTATGGCTTGTAGCTTGTCATCTATTTTAAGAACTACTATCGCTTATCATGATGAAAACCTGAACTAAAAGTCGAAGGATCTGAGCTGGATCTCTGCTCTTCTACCAATCAGCCTTATGATCTTGAGCAGCTTCCTTAAAATTTGCCAACTCTGTGTCTCCATCTCTACACACATAAAAATCTCTACCTCACAATGCCTTCTTGAGAATTCAACAACACAGACCACGCACAAGCGGTTTCTGAACACATATTATGTGGGTGAGGTGGACGGGGCGGGTGGGCCATGTCCTGTGAACTGCACTGTATACCACAGGGTTGAGAGCTACCCGGTGTCCAAAACCGATCATATTCTTTTGCTGAAAAGATACCACAGGGCCTGCTGGGAAAAGCGTGTGTTAGTGGCGAGACGAGGGCATCTCCTCAGGAGCCAGTGAGTCCCCAGGCTTCAAAACGGCCACCCAGCGGCCACATTTGACCTCTGAAGGACACAGACAGTAAACACATAGTCATTTGATAAATTTGAGCTATTTTTCAAGTTTGAGATTTGACATAATAGCCTGACTTTCACAGTTATTTTGAAAAAAGAAAATGGGTACGTCTCATCAAGGAAGGGAAGAAGAGAGTGGAGGAGGGAGGCGCAGGTGTCCTCTCAGGCCACAAGTTTCCCACATCCCTCACAGCAGGACACTGGGCCTGTCTCACTCGTAACACAAGCATGGCCCCTGCAGGCTCGTAGATCTGTGACCACGTTTTCTACCTCTCCGCCCTCCTCAGGGAACCTGAGTCTTAACTCATGTGCTGATATGAGCACCATTTGGCACAGCTGACCCCTCGTTTCTGGTCACCTTCCAGCAGGTGTGGGCAACGTACGCACTCCATATGGAATCCCTCGACACCAAAGCGGGTGTGTTTGGAAGGTTTTGACTCTCCGATGATCTGAACTGACATTCTAGGCCAGTCAAATGTGTCTGTTTCCAGAGCCTTGTGCTACAATTTCATAACCACCTTAACTTTCCTAAGGAACCTTGTGAGTATGAAACCCAGCCTTGCCCAGGACTTTGAGAGAGCTCCATTGTCATCAATCCTCAAGTGAACCCTGAAGAACACACAGAACACACTGAGGATGGGGCGGCAGCAGCAATTACAACCCGACGTCATTTCTCCAAGCAGAAACTGCCAGGCTGCCTCCAGGTGGTGACTTCAGACTTTGCTTTGGCCTAGAGACCGCTCCACACACACGGAGGCTAACACGTGCGCCCAACTGCCCAAGCACATCTGGCCTGATCTCCATCAGTACCAAATATTTTCCCTCTTTCAACCTAAACACAACATCGGGGAGCTACAAGGAGACGCTCCAGTCCCAGACATCCCTGAAAACTAGAATCCAGAGACAGATATGTCTCCTCGTTTGTCTCTCCTCCTCGCTACAAAATGCAAAGGCTGACTTAAACTGGGAAGTCCTCCAGTTATACTGGCTCCAGCCACCACGAAACAAGAGGTCACCCTGACAGTGGGCACCCCAGATGGTGACACACAGCTACAGAAGAGCCCCTCCGAAATGAGCCAGCTGACTCTGGCTACAGTTTGCTTCGTTTGTTTGTATAAACAGTGAGATGCTTGTGGTTAATGCTTCTATAGATTTTATTCCCCTCGAGAAAACTCATTCCATGCAACCCATTTTCTGTTATTTTTTAATAACAGAGTTACGGATCTATTGTCTGGGATGATTCGTGTAAACACTGTCAAGCCAAGGCGGGAGCAGTCCAAAAAACAACCCTAGTTCTGAGAGAATACACATTACACTTTAAGCCGTGTGCACAGGTCCGGCCGACCTCAGACAGACTTCTGTACCAAGGTCCAGAAGTGGCTCTGTCCTGCTTTTCTGGTCTTCCTCGGAATCTGTGCATGTGTGTGCGTGAAAGGCCCTGAACACAGATGATACGTGTCTTACGGCGAGGGCTTCCCTGGGGAGAGGAGCAGGGAAGCCCGGGCAGAAGCCCGGGAACTGTGAAATCGACGCTCAGAATTCAGTCTGAACAGTGAGCTGGGGGCTGCGTAATTGTCCTCTTGGCTGCCGCACGCTGTCTAAATTTCAGTCTCACTGAACTCTGAGCTCTAGACCCGTAAAGACATGAGGTTTCTGTTGTCACCGCGCGGTTTTTCACCACCCTGTAACTTTCCTGAGGGGGCTCTGAGAACCCCTGGGCTGGAGGGATTATTTGAAGTCTTGTTTGTAGCTGAAAAAAGATGCAAAGAGCTCCCCATGGGGAACAGAGAAGGTCGGGTCTGGGGGTGCACCCCAGCACCTCGAGTCCACACAGCGCCCTGCAACCCGTTGACAGTTCCTGACCAGGCTCACAATCAGGAAATGCTCTGCTGCTTGGCAGGAAGACACTGCTTAGGGCCCATCCTGATTTGCTGTGGCTGCTGCAGCAGTGAGCACCAGCCTGGTGACCTGTCCATCATTCCAGCTCTGGAGGTCAGTGTGCAAGATGGGTTGTCAGGGCTGTCCCCAAGGGGAGATCTACAGCAGCGTCTGTTCCTTGCCTTTCCCAGCTCTACAGGCTGCTCACTTTCCTTGACTCATAGCCACATGCGACTCTGACCTAGGCTTCCCCTCATCATCTGATTCTGACACTCCTGCCTCCCACTTACACTTACAAGGATGCTTCTGTGGACATTGGGCCACCCAGATAATCCAGGGTCACTTTCCCCTCTCAAGAGCCTTAATCCCACCTGTCAGGCCCCTTTGGCCATGTGACATAGCATATTTCAGGCTTTGGGATCCGAATGTAGACAAGTTGGAGTCACTGCTCTGCCGTCACAGCGCCCATGGTATCTGACGCTGAGTTTCTTTGGTGTGTATGGCCTGGACTACTTCCATCCCTCACTCTTCACCGGTCTAGGGAAACAGTGTGGGCACAAACAAATCCTTAGTGGACAGGTGGTGCACTCTTCCAGTAACGATAATCTGAAAACCCTAGTAGTTTATTAGCAACTGAGTCCTCTGTCTTTGTTCCAGAGTAGTAAAAATAATAAATTTATTTCTATTATGCAGTGCAGTGTGAAGCACTTGTACTAGTCTGCCCTGCTGTTGCTGATGCAATAGCCGATACCCACGACTTAAACAGGAAAGGTTTACTTCGGCTCCCGATTTCTGGGGATTCGGTCCATGGCTGGCTGGCTCCAAAGTGGGAGCATCGTGGCAGAAGGATGAGATGGAGCAAAGATCTTCGTTCACGGGAAGCAGAGCAGGGAGAAACACCAGAGCGGAAGGGGCCAGGGAGCAGACATGGTGCCCAAGGCCACAGGGATGGGAGACAGAGCCAGGACCTGGAGACCAGCTCCCTCGGGAGGGACAGGGGCCACCCACGTAGCAGGCGGCCTGGACCCCGTGCAGTCTGAGAGGAGCAGCAGACTGGACAGGTCACCCTCCAGGTGGTCACGACATCCCTGGCTGAGTGCAGGACGCCAGGGGAGACCCAGCCGCCTCGCGGGCTTTCCCGCCACACACGCCCCATCTGTCGCCCACCATCACCTTCCACGGAGCCTGGAGTCCTCTTTCCTGAGGGTCTTTATGGGGTGGGATCAAACTCCAGTGGGTGCCACTCCCGGGCGCCGTCCAGCGAAAAGGCAGCTGCTAAAAACACACCCCGCGATGTCCTTGTCCGCCTCCGTGACTGGGTCCAGCACCGGGTGACTTTTGGCTCCTCCACAAAGTCAGAAGGACCGGGAAAGGGAAACACTGTCAATGGATTCCGGACACCGAGGCAGCCAGGGCAGCACAAATCGAAGACGCTCAGGAGCCAGCTCTCCGGAGCTGCAGCGGGACCTGCAGGGAGCCCGGGTGGGACTTCTAGGCAGGTGAAGGACAATGTGACCTTTATGGGATAAATCTTTCCACGCAAACCTGGGGTCGCGTCCACCCGCAGGACTCCCTTCACGTGCCCCGCAGGCTCGCTCGGCGGACAGTCGGTATCACCCATCGCGGGCGAGTTGGGGCTCCCGGGACACACGACTGCCGCAGAGTTCACCTGCTGACGTCGTCCCTGCAGTTTTTATAAGGAAGGAAGTTTCACTAAAAACTGCGCTCAAACTTTCTCAGGAGCCAATCAGAGCGGCCACACTGTGTCAAAACGCCAGCGAGTTCCACTGAATGAGACGGACGTTGGCTGAGCTTCTGCCCGGCGGCGCTGCCCTGTGGCCTCCGAGACGCTGCCCTGTGGGCGGTTTCCGAGACCACGGGCTCAGACGGACCTCGGAGCCCCCACGCGGGAGGTTCCCAGCGCGGCATTTGACATTTTACACCAAGAACCAGCAATCACAAGGAGCTAGGAAGAGCAGGGCCCTGCAGCCGAGGTCTCAGCGGGACAAGGAGCAGACAGGTCACCGTGGTCAGGGGGAGGGCTGACATCACACTGCCTGGATTTGCTTCCTGGCTCTGTCCAAGATACTGAGCAGCCTTTTGCGGGTGACTCAGCCTCTCAGTGTTCCCATCTATAAAATGGGGTGACGAGGGGCCCCCTCACAGGATCTCCATTGTCCAGTAAATGCTGAGAGCCATGCTGCACGGAGCACCAGGAGCACACGCTGAACCTCTCTGTCCCAGAGAGCGTCACGGACCCTTGACCTCAGGCTCGGGCGGGCCTTCCTGCCCCAAGAGTGCTGGCCTGGCTCCCCGAGACTGCACACGCAGGGCTGGGGTCCCCTCGGTCTCCGCTAGAGCCTATGCCCCCGGAATCCCTTCTCTCTCCTCATCTGGATTTTCCCACTCAGCTCTCACAAGCCAGTATTATGTCTCCTGAAAGCAGCGTGGGGTGCCCCCCCATCCTGAAAGAGCTTTGAAGCAGCCCCGAGAAGGCTGGCGGGACACTGGGGAAGGGCCGGGAGCCCCTGCGGGCCAGGGCAGTTACCTGAGGTCTTCCTTTCTCTTCCCCTGGCTCTTGCCCCCCCCCGTCTCTGTCTCTGTCTCTGTCTCTGTCTCTGTCTCTGTCTCTCTCTCTCCCTTTTTCTCTCTCAAAGCCGAGTCAATGCTTTGCAGCTGCCGCGTTTGTGTCCCTAATCATTTTTCCTACCCTCACTCCACTGCCAAAGCCGCCTGTGCGAAATGAAAACACATAAACACTTACACGATGGTTATTATTTTTCAAACAAAACAAAAATGAGTTTCCCCTACAGGCAGCCGGCCTGGCCTGCGTGGGTCAACGGTGCTTTTTGCTATTTGTTTATTTGTTTGTTTGTTTGTTTTTAAGCTCCTTTTTACACCAGCTCATGGGAGGCCAGAACAGCTTGAGCTCTTTTCATAAAACCCAAGCAAATAAAGGTGCTGACCTCAGTCCAGCTTCTAGCCACCCGTTAGTGAATAAAGTGGGCAAAAGTCCCACAGCGAAGCCCAGTTTTATGCACCAGCTGTGTAACAGGACGTGGAAACTTTTAAACAAACAACCCCACAGCAACTCAAGCCTGGCTGCCAGCTCCCTGGCTGTGTGGCTCTCATGTGGTCCCTGCTCCCTGGGAAAGAGCGAAGGGTGTGACTCCGCCCAGCTGGAGCTCAGAGGCCTGAGTGACACTGCTGACTCCAAGGGCATCGCCCTGAGATGGACACGCTCTGATGCTCTGGGGACAGAGGGGTGAAGGTCAGGTCTGCTGGGCCTCCTGGTCTCCTTGGTGTGACAGTGAGTGGGGGAGGATTATTGTCCTCATTTCCTGGGCAAGGACACTGAAGCTCCAAGAAGCTACGAGTACTCCTGTAATCCCAGCACCAGGGAGGCTGAGGCAGGAGGGTTGTAGCAAGCTAGAGACCAGCCTGAACCACACAGTGAGACTTTATCTGAAAACAGCAAAAGAAGAAAAGGGAGAAAAAGAAAGGGAAGTGGGGAGGGGAAGGGGGAGGAGGAGGAGGAGGAAAATGAAGAGAAGCGGGAAGGAGAGAGACCACGAGACGCCCTCAGCGCAGCGAGTCCCGGATGAGTAATCCGCCAGCTCCAGGAATCGGGTAACCCTGAGCCTGTTCTTTGCTCACCCATTCCAGTCCTCCGCCCCGACCCAGGATGCACAGAATCCCCGAGGGTCCCAGCAGAGCTGGAGGTCTTCCTTGGTGACCCTCGCCCGTGTCGTCTGTGGTCTGGGCACGGTGGAGCCCAGCGCTCAGACTCAGCCCAGTGCGTGCCGTAGGCTCCATTTCAGAGCGAGGCTACACAGTCGGGGGACACCGCTGAATATTCCAGGGCCGGGACCGTCGTGAAAGCACCGGGGGAGTGGCAGGAGAGGGTGTCCCACAGGCTGCTCCCGCCACCCGCAGTCCTCCGACAGTGCCGGCCACGGTCACGGGGAAGGATCTGCCCTGTGGGTGTGTCCTTCTCCACGCAGAGTGCAAATCCAGGGACAGACGGGTACCACGAGGACCTCTGTTTCAGGGCAGAGGCCCAAGGGAGGTGGGCCTGTCCTAACTACCGCCCGCTCGGCCTCACAGCGTCTGGCCAGCACTCACGGCCGGGCACAGGCTGGCTCAGCAGGGGAGGGCCCACAGGTGTGCGGGTGCCCGAGAGAAACCAGGTTCCTTCTGCCCCCCGCCCCCTGGCTGGTGCGAGCTGCGCCCCGGGGCCCACAGCAAAGCTGCTGTTCCACAGGCAGAATTCTGCTGCCTTGAGAAAACCCTGCGTTCTGCTTTGATCTCCTTTTGGTCATAATTGCTATTATTACAGTAATATCATTAGCACAACACAAAACTCCAGAGGACAGAGAATATGGAAACCACTACTAATCCTATCGCAAACTAGCAACAATGTTTTGAGGTTCTCACCCCGTCGGGGTCCTTTCTGCTCACAGATCTACTGGGTCAGTGTTTGCTGAGTGACTGTCACAGCCGGACCCCACGGCCTCCCTGTCTCAGCCACCATGGAGGTGAATTCCATCTTCCGCTCCTACTGAGACGACAGAAAGACAGCTCCCTCCCGTGGCCTGAGGTGATGTCCCCGAGTCTCTGAACCGCCTCTGAGGGGCTGGGGACCCTGGGTGACACAGGGCTGTTTCTACTTCGTTGGTCCCCTGTAGAGTGGACTGCAGGAGACGCCTATTGTGGCCTCTGTGAAGCCCAACAGGTCACAGTGAGCATCTCCAGCTCTGTAGTCAGCAGCGATAATTTAATTACCACAGGAGCCTCAATGCTTATCACCAACTGCTGCCCAGGCACCGTTGCAGGCATTTCCCATTCACCAGTTCGTGTCCCGCCACCCACGAATAGCTGGCAGGAAGTGGTACAGCCCCGATTTTACACATGGGGGAAACCAAGGCACAGAAAGGCCAGCCCATCTGCCCACAGAGCCTGACCTCTCCAGCCCAGGGGTGGCAGAAAGGGAGGGGCAAAATTGTGAGGAAGCTGGGGAGGGGGATACCCCACTTAGTGCCCCCTGCCCTGGCCAGGTTGGAAGCCCGAGTGGCTGAGCTCCGCCCACAGGCCCCTCCGGGTCCTCTCGGCCCTGTTGGTCGGTCAGCGCGCCCTGGAGACCGAGCCCTGTCTCATCGCAGCAAGCCCCACCACGGTCACCTGTGTGTGTTCAGTGCTGCGGGCACCTATGCTGTGGTCATCACGAGGCCAGCAGCCCTCTACCTGCAGATGGGGTCTTCTCAAATTGGTGACAGGGGTGGGGCACCTGCCAGGAAGATGGGTGTCACCTGGGCACGGGCTCTGCCGTAACACAGCATGCAGTGTCCAGCTGCAGGGGACGGCGTGGTCACTGCCTGCAGTTCTCAGGATTCCCATGCTGCCGTGGAAGCCACCCCCTGCACCCAGCCCGCAGTGGACACACCGGGTGACCACCCCGGCCCCCACGGGCATCCACAGCGAGGGCCCCAGGGCTGAAGGCTGGTGTCAGCTTCTCCCTGCCAGAAGCACAGGGCGTTTCCAGACTGTCGGGACAGAGCAAAGCGCGAGCCGCCAGCTGGAGAGCAGATGACGGCGGCGTCCACACGGCTCAGGGCGTGGACTGGGCAGCCCTCGCTCATGGCCAGTGAGGACCGAACCCCAGGAGGCCACCATGGCAGGCGCAGTCTGGGGCCACTGTGGATGAGCCGAGGTCTGCTGACCCTCTCCTAACCCATAAATCCAGGGCACTGGTGCCCCAAGAGGTTTTTCTAGTCTAAACGTTTTTGGGAGCCTCACATGCCCAGGGAGAGGCTGTGGTGAATGTTTCCCAGGCCCAGTCTCCAAACCTGGACACCTGGTGCCCAGAGAATCCTGCAGGGTGGCTGAGAGGTCAGAGAATAGTTTTGCAGGGCCAGCAGCGACCCGGAGTCACACACGGTCTGATCTGAACCCTCCACCAAGAAGGTCTCCTCTCCGTGTCCAGGGGGACCCAGCCTCTGGGCCACCACTCGGCCACTGAACCGAGTCACAGCAGAGCTAGATTCTTTGGTGTGAAATGACCAACGGTGGCTTTAAGTCAACACTTCCGGGTTTGCTGCGTAGCAATGGGTGATCATGGGGGGGTGGGGGAAGGGGGGAAGGGACCCTGGAGCTGTGGTGCATTCACCAGCCCCCTTCATTCGCCGCCTCCTGTCACTCGGGTGACAGGATGGACACGCTGACTGTGCCTGTGGACCAGAAGGGACCCTGGAACACGGAGGGACATGGAGGTTCCATTTGGATGGTGAGGTGCCAACAAAGATGTCACACGAGGGGTGGCTTGGTGTCTCACACACTCAAAGGGATTTGGTGTCCAGTGGCCAGGCTACCCGCAATGCCACACCCCCCCGAAAGCCCGCAGCCCCAGCCTCCTGGCACGAGCATCCTCGAGAACACACAGGACTCCCCCTTCACCCTCCCCATGTTCTCGCGCAGCACGAGGCACCACCTGGCGGGGACACGCATGCACTGTGTCTGCTGTCCCTACAGGTCGCCTCAGAGGTCAGGGACACCCCCACGGCCCACTGACCCTGGCCCTGGATGGTGCCCAGCCACTGTCCCATCTGGTGGGTGAGCTCTGCCACACTATGCCCAGCCTCGCTGCCTGCCAGGCACCCCGGAGGCTGCGCTTGTCTGCAGGCCGAGGCGGTGTGGCCACATGAGCGGGTCAGGGGGAGTCCAGCTCCGGCCTGGCCTGGGCAGGGGCAATAGGGCCAGCAGCGCAAAGCCTCTGGGCTCACCGGGCCACTGTGGGGAGAAGAGCTGGCCTGAGGTGCTGCACACAACCTTGAAAGCAAAATCGCTGAGATTTTAAATCAGCCCTCCCAAGACGTGGCCTAGCCAGCCTGACCCTGAAAGCTATTTGGTGGGAATTCCCACACCTTGGGAACAGCAGAGGGGAAGCATGAGGCCTGCCCTTCACCCCTGGACTCACTGACCATTTAACTATGGAAGAATCCACCTGAGCC
>PVLA01017973.1:0-15756 GCA_004027455.1 Hydrochoerus hydrochaeris | reverse complement strand
GGGGGGGGGGGGGGTGCACCACGCTGACCCCCTACAGCCTGCAGAAGGGAAGCCTGGGTCACCTAGCCCAGGGCCTTGACCCAAGTCCTAAATCTCCTCCAGGTCCCCAGTTCCCCCCTGCTCTCTGCTATTCTGATTTTGGACACAGCCTCTATCAACAGGAAGGGGCAAACAGCCAGTCTATGTTAAATCTCAAAGTGGCCAGGGCACAGGAGCTCCCCTCAGGCCAGTGCTGCCTAAGCAGAGCCCCAGAAGGCCATGCCCACCCAGGGAACCCTCCATGTGGGAGGAAATCTCTCCTTGCGCGGCAGCCGTGGGCCCTGAGCAATGAGCTGTCCCTTGGGCAGGGCCAGCCACAGTGAAGGTCACTCTTTTGCAGGTGGTGTGGCTGGAGGCCCAGGCTTATCCCACCACTAGGAGAATGAAGGCAAAAGGTATCTACTCGTTTTGACCACTGTTGCTTTTTTAAATTGAGAGGTTTCCCCTCTCGCTACTGTGAATAACTCTTCCTTCACCCCGCAAGCACAAGCATGAGGGGAACAACTTAGGGGTGCACACTCAAGGAAGGCAGTGTTTGAAGTGCTCCACTGTGGAGGCTGAGGAGGGAGGAGGGCTGAGCCATGCTGAGTGGGGTCTGCAGCAGGGACAGAGGCCCCAGCCCCTGGGCCCTCTGTGTTTGTCACACATCCCAGCTCGGCCCAGACAAAAATACCTCCCAATCGTTTCAATGCTCATAGCTGCCACCATGTGAGACAAGCAGGCCACCCTCAGCACCCCGCGGCGTGATCTCTGTCCTATTATTACCCCAGCAGATAAGGGGACATGTGGCTGGCTGTAAAGGTCAGTCCACAGGATGCCACTGAGGGATGGCTGGCTTTCCGGTTCCTGCAGTGGGAGCTGCTGGAATGCAGAGAGGGGACACAGGCCACCCTGCGCCAGTGCCCTCAACACTGGCCCCCAGCCCAGAGGCACCCAGGGACACTCCTCCCAGGCTGGCGGCTGCCCCCTGTGTCCTGGAGGGCACAAACAACCCCAGTGCAGTTGTGTCTGCCAGGTGTGCTCCACACAAGCTTCCACTCCTCAAACTCTGCCTGGCAAACCCAGCTAAATCCAGCCCTTTCCCGCACTCTTCTAGCCCCTTGAGAGAGAGGAGGAAGTGGTTCTCATTTCCGTACTCAAACCTTGCATGCTGAGCTGGGACCTGCGGCAGGAGCAGAATGACAGCCGAACTGGAAGCTGCTTTTTCAGTGCAAACGCAAGGTGTTAGTTTCTATGTCCTCAGGGTAATGTCTTAAAAATACCTTTTAAAAATAAGCTTGGACTGCCACTGAACTCCACCACCACAACATGGGCCTTACAGCCCCAGTGCCCAGCCCCAGGTCAGCCCCCAGCCAAAGCCAGATCCCTCCTAGGAGGCCACCAGCCAGGGAAATTTAGACAAAGCCTTTCAAAAGCACTGCTGCAGGGCGTGGCTCTGGTAAACCCGGAGTAGGCTAAGGGCAGCTGCAGGAGGCAAGGGGTACACAGCTTCAAAGGGAGCAAAGGGGAGGTGGACCCACAGCTCCCTCCTTAGCTGCCCCGGGCTCCCCACACAGGAAGGCGCTGTGGATGCCATCGTGTGCTGCTGCCTACTTCAAAATGCTACAAGGATTTGGAATGTTCTCCCACAAAGAAGTGACAGGCACTGGAGGGAATTGATATGCATACCCCAATTTAAAGATGACAGAATGTAAACTGGTGACAAAACATCTCACAGCACCCACTAATATGTACAACTTTAGCCTGTCTTGGTTTAGTGAATTTAATTAAAAACAAAAGCAGAAAGGTGCCAGGTGTGGTGGCACATGGCTGTAATCCCAGCACTCGGGAGGCTGAGGCAGGACAACTGCCACAAGTTCAAGGCCAGTGCACCCCAACAGCTTTCCAGGAAAGAATCATAGAGAATGTGATCTGTGATGGCCAAAGTAGAGAGTGGAAAATCAGCCTCAGAAAGACAGCAGAAAGCCTCATGGATCTTGGAAATTAAGCAGCATGTTCTAAGGACTGAATGTTCTAAAAAGCCCAAACTGAAAGCCAACACTACCTTGACTAAATTAGAAGGAAGTTACAATCAAAGCTGTGCTTAGGGGAAACCCATCCCTGTAGATCCTGCAGAAATGACAGAGCCCATGGGCTGAACTGTGTCCCCCAGATGAGGTGCAGAAGCTGAGCCCCAGGCATCTGGGGATGGATCCGCTTGGAGCCAGGTCTTGGTAAGTGTGCTGGTTAATTTAAGACAGGGACATCCTCACACCGACAGAGGGTGACCCTAATGTAGGTATGGAGCTGCAGACGGGGCAGAGGTGGAGACAGAGGCCAGAGTGATGTGACCACAGCCCAGGGACACCTGAGCCACCAAGTAGAGGAAGAAGACTCACAGTAGCCGAGATGGAAACTAAGGCATGCAGAACCCACAGCCCCGGGGTTCCCAGAAGGCTGGTAGACACTGAGGAACACCACTCAGGATAGTGACCTTCTCAGGTCTGCTCTGCTTTGCAGTTGTCCCTTGAAGTTATTTTCTGTTTTTCCCCTTTGCCCAGAGCTGTGAGTCCTACAATGGCTGCCCGAGATGCTGGCCGCTGTAGGTGGACATGGCAGGGGAAGGGGATGGGTAGACAGGGCCTGGGGCCCAGGGCCCCCAGCAGTCACCTTCCCTCTGACTTTGCAGAACCCAGCACTTCTGACAGCCTCCAGGGACTCACTTGCTCTCCTAGCTCTTAATTAAAGGCGGAATAATGTTTCGCTTGAGGGAAGCCATGTGTTTTCTAAAGCATTACTGAGATGGTCCAGGAAATGCAAGGCCACTGCCATCTTGAGAACAGCCCTGGGTCACAAGGCCCGGCCCAGCACAGGCCTTCCCCCTGCTGTCCTCTCTGCCCCCTGGGCCCTTCATATACCTGTGTCCCCAAATGGCCTTTGTTTTGGGGTAGCAGCCCCTCATCTTCCCAGGTTCCAGCATTGGACGAACTCATTTCCTTCCCACCATTTCGGTGGCTTGGGCGAGGCAATGAGCTCTTCCAGGACATGGGAATGCAGGCACCAGAGCGGGTCTGTTACAGGGGTGCATGTGCAGCCTGTCAGCACCACACAGGCCACCTACAAGACAAAAAGCCACTGGGGCACCAGCACTGGGGCCACCAGGGTCCATTCCAGGCTAAGCAGAGCCATAGGCCTGGGGCTAAGATGCCACTGCAAAAAATAGTTTATTTGGTTAGCTTATGGCTAAGGCAGTAACTGGCAGAAGGACTTGGCATAGAGTGGGGTCAGCGGCCCACAGACAGTGAACTAGGATGTGGACAGTGGACTTCCTCAGGTGGCATGGACCACAGCCCACCCCCTACAAAGGAATTAAAATGCAAATTAACCAGTTCCTTCTGAGATCCCAGGCTCCTGTAAGCCCTAAATGTGGAAGAATCACGGTAGAAGCCTGAGTCCCAACTGTCATCCTGAATCCACAGAGCTGCCTGTGATGGGTGACCACAGAACAACCAAGTGATCTCTGTACTCTGTCAATAACTAGCTCTCAGGCAGGGACAAACAGCCACTCTGCTCAGGGCCCTCCTGGAATCCCTTTTTCCAACAAAAACTCTCCTAGCCTCCACCTTTGGTTCACAACTTCCCTCCCTGGTGTTTGTAGAACAGCAAGCCGGGCACACACAGTACCACTGCCCCACCCCCACCCAGGGAGCACTGCCCACCCCCAGCACCTCCTCAAACAGAGCACCTGCACACGTGTGAGCACTGTGCCCCATGGTCGGGCCCAGAGACCAGGTTGGGGTCAGGCCACTGGGAGCCAGGCCACTCCCTAGACAGTGCAGCCGCTGACGCTACTGCCAGAACCCTATTTCTCAGTGAGGTTCAGTGACCACACAGGAACTGCCCGAAACAGCACTGGCTGGACTCGAGTCCATCTGTGGGTGATTCTCCCATGGCCCTATCAAGGTGGCAGACCCAGAACCCTGGCATTTCCCAGAAGCCATGCATCTGCTGCTGTGTCCATGGCCCTGGGGGCTGGCTGTGACGGTGCACTCTGGTTGGCCTCTGCCCATGTGGACAGTGACTGGGGCTGAGTCTGAGCCCCAGTGGATGAAAGTGCATGTGCCATAGTCACCTCTCTCCCTGCTTGGGCTCCTTGCTCTTGAGTGTGCAGAGCAGGAAGCCCTGGGATCTCAGATGAGGGCACCCAAGGCCAAGTCCCCACAGACCCTGTGCAACTGCCTGTCTCACTTGTGAGTAGAGGGGAAGGGGAGCCACGGATGTACAGAAGGTTCCAGACACTTGTTCCAACTCCTGCAGAACCAGTGGCCACCACAGGCCAGGGGATGCCAGGGAGGCTCCTCCACCACATTGCCCCTCGCCCTCACAAAGGAAACCAAGCCTTGGGCTGGGCCTCTAACTAAACCCAGGCTGGGCAGCCCGCTCCTGGCACACCTGTGCTTCATACTGGAGACAGCTGCAGGTCCCCAAGCCTTGGCTCTCTCCAGGTCAGGCTGCAGATGCTCGCTGCCCCCACAGTCTCCACTGTGTTCTAAGGCCAGTTTGCAATGTCGGCTGTCAAAGGGCACTGCTGAGGGTGCCAATCGGTAAGTATCAGGCAGACAGCAAGTTGCCTTCCTGGAGTGTGCTGGAATCCAGGCAGGGCTTAGCCTGAGTCACCTGTGTTGTCCAGAGGTCAGGTCATCCTGCACCTGTGCTGCTATTTGCTGGTTTGGCCACCTGCCCAGCAAGGGCAGATGGACAGACGCCCACAATAACCCCACACTGCTGGCTCCCTATCCCTTACCAGCACATTTTCAAACACATAGTCCTCTGGGGACTCTGCCACAGGCTGGACAGGTGCAATGAGACAAAATGCCAGGCCAGTCAGGATGCCCATAGGGTCCCTGGCAGGGCAGGAGGCTCACCCTGGCTGCTTCAGTAGTTTCCTCTGCCTGCCGCTGGGCTTCTGCAGAACCTCAACAAGCAGCAGACACCACGGCGCCTGGAGTCTGCACAGGACGGGGACCCAACCTTTCCCCCAGCCTGCATGGTGAGAGCACTCCGGCAGGCCTGGCTTCCATTTCAGCACCGTAAAATAGATTTTAAAATTAAAATAAAAGAAAACCCTGAGTGGATTCTAATTGCCGAGAGGACACCGTAGTAGAGCTCAGAGGCTGCAGGCCGGTTGTATGTGCCTAGCAGGTTAACAACGAGATTTAAAGGTGCTTCAAGTGGTCATTCACACCCAGGCCCTCCTCCCCTCTCTCTGAGACTGGAGCCAACCCCACCATCCCACCCAACCTCCCAAGGGGTCTCAAGCTCCAGGGTTCCTGCCTTAGCTTTCTCAGTGCCCGACTCAGATGGCAAACTCTGTCACGGGTACCAGATCACAATGTGTGCAGCGCTGCAGACACTGGGTGGGACACTAGGATGTGTTCACCCAACACCTAAGTGGGATCACATGACAGGCAGCTACAGAACAGAGTGCATTCCCGGCAGTGGGGCCCCATGGTCTCCAGTAGGGCTGCAGCCTTGCCCTGGTGCACTGTGGAATAGGACCTCAGGGAAAAGACAGCCTCCTGCCCTGGATGGAGCAGGTTGTGGTGTTGACATCAATTAGGACAGGCAAGAGCAGAGCTAGGGGACAGACACCTGGCACACCTGTGTCCCAGCTCTCCAGACACAGGACAATGGGGGACATGGCAGCTTGAACCCTGAAATGAGGCTGCTGGGGTCACAGGGAGAAGGACCTGTGACTCTCACACAGTGCAGGCTCCAGGTGAAGCAGGGACTTCGAGGGGGCTCCTCACCACCTGGCCCTGTCCACTGTGGCCAGCTGGTGGCCAGAAGGATGGGGAGGTGCCCACACGGCCCCTCCCACAGGGCCACAACCAATTTGCTTGACCCTGGGGGTGGCCGTACTCTGCACCCCTTGTCTTCTCCTGCTGCTGGCACCTCAGAGGAGAACAAACTGTTGCACATTGGTTCTGGGAGCACATTTCCTGTCCTGGGAGCCCCACTTCCTGTCCCAGGGCTGCCCATTTCCACTTCCTGTCCGGGGCTGCCTTTTGGGCCCACAGGTCTTGATCCTGCGAAAAATGAGGCCGATGATAGCTGGTCAAGAGTGGCTTCATCTCTAAGCCAGCAATTCTCACCTGGGTTTCAGGCACCAATCACAGATACCACAACATGCTGGAACATGCTAGAACAAGCCCTGTCTGCACTGCTGCCCCTGGGCAACCCTAGTCCCTGCACATGGAGGCCCAGAAAGGGCTCTGCTGTTGCCCAGCACACACAAGACTTTATGACCGAGGCTTGGAGCTTCTTGTTGCAGGGGGTCCCAGGCAGTGGCTGGCTGGGACCTCAGTCTGAGTCTGCACCAGGCTCGGGCTGAACACCTTGGTTTCCAGATCTAAGCTGCACTTGCAGGGCGGGGAGAACAGGGACCATCCTCCAGTGACCTCCCCATCCTACAGGCCCGCAAGAGCACTTGCGGGCTGGGCTGCCTGGGTATAAGAGCCAAAACTTTGTGCTAAGGAAGCACCATCCCAGCTGGTGTGTCCCCAGCAATGGACACTGTGCCCTCCCAGGTCGCAGAACAAGGACAGCCCTGTGTACCAGTCCTGGTCGTGCAGTGCAGTGAGTGCCCAGGCCTGGTGGGCACAGGTGGTCACAGTGCAGGGGCACAGCTGCCCAGTGTGGGTGGAGTGCCCCCTCCCAGGCTCTCAGCCCTAGGGAGCCAGGGCCAGCAACTGTACCAGCGTCCTGGTGTGTCCTGGCCACAGCTTTCCTGGGAAGGTAGTACTGCCAGTCGAGCACTGTCTAGTCCAAGGGGACCAGAACACTCTGGTCACCAGGCAACAGATAGAGGCAGAGGAGCTCAGGCCCCAGGGAGGGCTCAGGTGGCAGCACAGGGGGAGCAGCAGACCAGGCAGAGACAGTTACAAGGAGGGACACTCCACCAGTACCAAGGCAGGCCCTGGCAGGGACGGACAGAGCCACACATTGCGACGTGACAGGAGTTGGACAGGGTTGCTGGTAGGGTCTGGAGCTGACTGCTGGCTGTCCTAGGACACTTCCCTTGGCTTATGGGCAGCACCTACCCTGTGTCCTCACAGGGGTCCCCTGGAACCCTGTCCTCTCCTTTCCTGTAAGGCCAAAATCTGTGGGCAGCCCTCCTGATGACCTCCCAAGCCCCTGTTCACTCCCATCAGGGGAGACAACTCAGTCCACAGTGCTCCCCATCACAGGGGAGCTGTCATCAGTGTCCAGGCAGCCCTGCTTACCCCACCAAGCAGGCACCGAGCACCAGGCTGGGCCAGTGCTGATGCCACTCTGGGGTCCAGCACTCTCACTCCCACCCATGCCCACCTTGCCCTGCCCCACAAGCCAGCCCAGGGCAGAATCACAGGAGCTCAGGTCAGGGTCAGGGTCAGGGTCAGGGTCAGAGATTGTGTTCAGGATTAAGGTTAAGTCTTAGGGTTAGGGGTTAGCGTTTGGATTAAGCTTCTGGGTGATATGCTAGGTGTGTGTTTAGGGTCCTCTGTAGTCAGCTCCATGCTTCTTGACACCTGTTCTTTGTTCTCACCTCTCTGGGACATGCTGGTCCCACATGCACTCACAGCAGCTACCACCTGGGCACAGTGCTTAGTCATCTCATGGTTTTAGGGCTGCTCCTGTGGCAGAAGCGTGGTTGGAATGTGTGGCCTGATTGGATGTGCTAACCCACTTTGTGGGCTTGGGAAACTCCTGGCTCTCCTGGGGATCAGGCTGGTCATGGCAATGCCTGCTTCTGAGTGTGAGCGCTGTCAATGCAGACATCCTCTGATGACAGGCCCCCAGGCCCCGCGCTGTGTTCCAGGTATCATCAACAGTGCTGTGGCAGGACAGGGGCTCAGCAAGGGAGCACAGGACCCCCAAGACCCCTAACCCTGAAACACTGTCCAGTCACTTCACACTGGGCACTGTGCACCCTGGAGGGGCCTGGCTAGGGACCTGACTGGGCATGGGAGATGCCCATAGCCCACTCTGTGTCCCCATGACAGCCACAAGGTTACGCTGTGAACACCAAGTGATGCCACCTGCTCACCTGTCAGGATATGGAAAGCTGGTCCTCAGCAGTCTCTATAGTGAAACCTGAGTGCAGGCTTCCATGGAGGCCACATGGAGGAGTTTGTGGTGCTGTTCAGAGGGGTCTGGAAACCTCAAGAACATGGAGCAGGGGAGGCCTGGCCCTGCCTAGGGCTCACGGGTGGTGGGTCACCCTGATCTCTCACATTCTTTGTTTGGCTGATGATGTAACGACTCACTTTAAAACTCAGACAAAGGAAAAAGAATAAAAGCATTTTCTATGTAGAAAATGATCCTAACTTCCAATATGATCTTTTAGTTAGAAGAACTAAGGACTTTTAGAGCTGAAAATAAATTTAGCAAAGTCATAGGACATAAAATCAACATTTAAAAAATAGCTTTTTGGGGCTGGGGGTTTAGCTCAGTGACATAAGCACCTGCCTGGCAAGTACAAGGTCCTGAGTTTGATCCCCAGTACCAAAGAACAAACAAAACAAAACAAACATCAAAAAAAAAAACCCAAAAACATAGCTCTTCTAGACACCAATGATGAGCTATCCAAGAAAGAAATAAGGAAGGCAGTTCCATTCATGATAGCTCATAGACAGGCAGAAGTACCATTGCCAGAATGGCCATAGTAGCAAAAGCAATCCACAGTGCAATGTCCATGAAAATATCAATAACACTCTTTACAAAACTAGAAAAAAGAATCCTAAATTTGTTATGGGAACACAAAAGACTCAGAATAGCCAGAGCAATCCTAAGCAACAGGAGTAAGAGGCATCGAGACACCTAATTTGAAATTGTACTACAAATCCATGGTAATAAAAACAGCACGATAAGAGCATAAAAATAGACACATAGATCAGTGGAACAGAGTGGAGGACACAGAAACAAACCCACACAACTGTAGCCCCTGGTCTGGACAAAGGAGCCGGCATGGCACACTGGAGAAAAGGCAGCCTCTTCCACAAACGGGGCCTCAGACCCTGGAAATCAAGTTGCCAAAAGCTGAAGCTAGATCTCTTAGGAAAAAACCAAGTCAAAACAGATCAGGGGTCTACATACAAGACCCGAAACTCTGAAACTCCTAAAAAAAAACACAGGGCAAACACTCAGGCCACAGGCCCCAGAAAGACTTTCCAAATGGGACTCCAACTGCAACGGTCAACAGATGGAACCACCACAGACTGAGAAGCTTCTGCACAGCAGAAGAAACAACCCAGAGGGTGCAGAGACAGCCCATAGGACGGGCTCTGCTAGCTCCTCTCCCAGCAAAAGCGGAGTGCCGAGGACATACAGAGAACCCTAAAAACCATCTCAATCAATAAAAGGCAGATGAGTTGAACAGACATTTCTCAAAAGAAGTATGATTGGCCAATAAAGACAAGAAAAAAACGTTCGGCATCTGAGCCATTGGGGAAATGCAGATCAAAACTACCTTGAGATTGTATCTCATGCCAGGCAGAATGGCTGTTGTCAAGAGTTAAAAACCAACAAATAACAGCCAGGATGAGAAGCCAGGAGCACTTGTCCACTGCTGTTGGGACTGTAAATCAGTACAGCCACTAAGGCCATCGGTAGGGCAGTTTCTCAAGAACCAAGACAGAGCTTCCCCAGGACCCTGCTCACCCCTCCGGGGTCCGCTCCCAAAGGCACTGAGGCCAGCACACCCACGGTCACGGAAACTGCACTCACGGTGGCCCGGGGACCTGCCACGGTGCACAGCGGCGGAGGAGGGGGAAAGAAGGTGCGGGGCGGGTCCGCGGGGAATCACTATGCAGTCCTAGAGAAGGGCGGAACCATGTCACTTTCAGGAAAACGGACAGAACCGGAGATTATGTTAAGCAAAACAAGCCAAGCTCAGAAAGACTATGTGGAATCTAAAAAAGATGACAGAAGAGCAGAAGGTGATGGGATGGGCTGGGGGGTGCGAGGGTGTGAACAGACAGGGAATGGGGGACGGGAAGGTCTGGGGGCTGGGAGGGCGGTTCTGGGTGATGCACACGGTGAACACACCAGAGAAGCCCAACACTGTGCCAGTCCATGTGCACTGATATGTTTATATTTAAAAATGAAAGGGAGCCAGGTGTGGCATCGTCCCTGTAGCCGCGAGAGGCTGCAGAAGGAGGACTGCAAACATGAGTCCAGGGCAACTTAGTGAGATCCTGTCTCAAAATGTTTTTAGAAAGCTGGGGATGGGGCTCAGTGCAAAGGCCTGGGGTCCAATCCTCAGGGACGAGGAAAACTAGAAAGGAAAACAGACTTAAGATGGTGTTTCTTTTACAAAGGAAAGAACTTTGAGTTAGTAGGGGATAGAAGATTGAGAACCACACTGTGCTCGACCTTGTGAGTGTGCGTCTGTATCTGCAGGTGTGCCCTGAGGGTGTGCATGTGCGCGTGTGTATGAAGAGCTCCGGTGCACAGGTGACACTTCTGGATGGGTTTTTGTGGCGGTGGCTGCAGGGCACCCTTTCTTTCGCCTTGTGACAGTGACCCCACACGCATTAGCTGTGCCCAGGGCCAAGGACTCGAGCTGCTGGCACCCTGTGGCTGCTGTGGGCAAGGCTAATTTAAGTCTGTGAGCTTGGAGGGGGACACAGAGCCCACAGGCACAGGGGTTGCAGGGGAGGGCAGTGTGGGGGATGCCCAGCTGGGGGCATCCCTGCTACAGCCCCCCCCCCCACCATCCGGCTCTGGAAACTGAGGCCAAGTGGACATTCCTGGCCCTGGAGACAAGGGACCAGGGAGGGGCATGCAGGAACTTTGCCCAATCTCTGGCCCTGCCATGACCCATGTCATCAGCTTCAAGGCAGGAAGGTTCTGCACACAAATCCTGAGATGATTTAGATTAACGAGTCCCTCCTGGAGGATCCCCGGCACGGGTGTGAATTGATTTAATCAAATCAGCTCTGAACTCTGGAAAAGCTGCCAGCCGGACTGCTCCACCCTCCAGGTGGGAAGGCTGGGCTGCGGCCCATCTTCTGCTTCCTCTTCCCAGTCCTCCATGGTGGACATTCAGTAGTGAACATATAACACTGTAAAAGTTACCATCTTACCCCACCCTGAGAGATGCCTCCCTGTGGGGCCGGTGGTCAGGCACTGACCTTCCCTAGCCTCGACAGCAGCTGGCTGACAAGCGGTGCTGTCGTGCCAGCTCCTTTCAACTGTTTCTAAAGGCGCAGCTCCAGGCATGATGCCGGTCACGGGCTATGTGGCCACCCCAGCCACGTGCAGCCTCTTTGCATCTTGTGACCCTGCAGCTCCAGCCCCAGCCCTGAGGCTGTCACTCTGCTTTTGGTCTCCATGGCGGCGATGACCAGGGACTCAGAGAATCAGAGCATGTCCTCCTGTGTCCCAGAGCCTCATGTCTCCAACGCCTGTCCAGGCAGGTACCCTAGCCTCCGAGGACTGTGTCATACTCCAGTGGAGGCACTGCAAAGCCCACACTGAACTCAGCAGCCAGGCTGAGCGGCTTCCATTCCTGCTCCCCGTCAGCCAGAGGGCAGGGTGGGGCTCTTTAGCTGACCAGGGGACAACAGAAAACCCTGCATGACCAATGCAGTGACTTGGGGATAATCTTCAAGGGAGAAAGTGTTAGCTGACTCTGGTGGCAAGAAATTGCCTGTTTTTGGGCAAAACTGCTCTGTCCTGGCTCTACCTGCCCCATGCAGCTCTGGCTGGATATGGTGCTCAGAGGAGGGGCTCTGTCCTGGTGCATCTGGGGCTGCCAGGCCTCATGCAGGAGCTCAGCCAAAACCATGGCCTTGGCACTTCTGTGTGATGCTCTGTGGGCTCTGGGGCTGCTTCTGCCCCATACTGGGACCAGAATGCTGGGCACATGGGTATACAAGCATCTCTTCCAGCCCCTGTTTCTGATTCTTCTGGAGTATACCTGCTGGCTCACTTGGAATCACTACACTGAACATTCCAGGAGCTAGCATGGCATGGTAGCGCACTCCTGTAATCCAAGCACTGGGGATGCAGAGGCAGGAGGATCTCTGGGAGTTTGAGGCCAGCCTAGAGTACACAGTGAGACTGAACTACATAATGAGGCCCTGTTTCAGGAAAAAAAGTAAATAAATCAAAAAAGAAAAACACTCCAGGAGCCACATCTGCCACCCACACTGCTGTGCATTCTACGCTCTGCCAGCAGAGCGCCAGTTTCTCCTGTTCTTGCCAACACCTGCTTTTCCAGTGTCTTGAAAACGACCCTGAGTGGTGCAAAGTGGCTCTCACTGGGCCCTGACTGCCCCACCGAGCGCCAGGCAGTGTCCTTCCACATGGTCTCTGTACACACCCTTGCCTGGGTCAGCGTTTATCGGGGTAAAGTTACGGTTATGACATCCTCACAGCGCAGACCTCAGACACAGCTGCCAGTGCCCACCCCTCCTGTGGGGGTCCTCTGGGTCCCATGCCCTGATGTTCCTGTGTGACACACCCATGCCCAGAACTGCCAATCCCACACCACAGTCTCTCTGTGGCCCAGGGCCAGCCCTCACGCGCTAGCTGGGACATGGACCTTCGCACACACTTGTTTCCTGGGTGACCTCCACCCACAGGTCAGGCGACACTGGGATCTGGAGTCACCAGGGCAGCCCATGGCCATGGTCCTGCTGCAGGGACCTGCCTGGGGGGACCTCGTGGTGATCTCCATTCTGGATGTTAAAGCCTTTATTTAAACAAAATCTAACATAAAAGGAGTTGGTTTGCGAAAAGAAGCCAAATCAAGCAGCCCACGTCTTCCCACCAGGCCAAGGTGAGAACGCCTCCCAGGAAGAGACTGCCGCCAGCAGGGTGAGTGCCATGAAATATTTACATGGAGGAGAGCATGCCTGCTGCCACAGTGGCTGTCTTGGACATCAGAGCCGGCGGCCTTGCCCAGATCAGCTGGCCAGCCTCGGCTGAGGACCAGGTAGCGGCAGCAGCGGTGGGGAGCCCTGACCTGCTGGGCCTGTGAAGGTGACACATGGCCAGGCTGAGGAGCTCAACCAGCACCCTTGCCAGGGAGGAGGTCTCCATGCCTAGCCCCATACCTGGCCCGTGCTGTGGTGCGACCCTCAGAATCTCCCCTTGGACTCTCCGGCCCTGTGCTCTCAGGAGATGCCCGTGTCCAGTGGGAGGCTGGCACATGCAAGCCCCGCCCCCTTCTCATGGCACCATGACCAATGAGGCAGGCTGCAGGGGCCCCAGGCAGGTGGTCCAGAAGTGTGTGCACCACACACTCACACAGCCAAACCCCAGGCATACCAGTGAGGGGGTCCAGGCACCACATCATGCCCCTCCAGAGTGAGGGGACCACCACTACCAAGAGCAGTGACCCCGCCATGAGCCAGCTAGCTGAGGAAGTCTGGCAGGGGAGTTGGTGCAGGCCTCATGGCAAAGCTGAGCATTGGGAGCTGGGGCTGGATGGGGCAGAACAGAGGCTTGGGCAGCGGGCAGGAAACCTTGGCCCTTGATGCGTGCCTGCCCCTCATACACACCCTGTGGGAGGGTCAGCCCGGGACAGAGGGCCGGCCCAGCACTTGCTCCTGGCTCAGCACTCAAGGCAGACCTATAAAATCTTTGTTTGCTTTTTTAAAACTTGGTTTACATTGTCTTAATGACAGCACTAAATAATAGGTTTTCTGTTCCCATGTAGTGGGCACGACACAAAACCACTTGATTCACTATCCCTGGAATTGCCACCCCAAGTCCCCACTGCACAGGAACCCAGCTGGCTATCAACAGAGGTCATGGGCCAGCCAGGCGGTGGCACAGTCGGGCCGCTGTGCAGCACTGGGTCCCACACCCAGGGCCTGGCCCCTGGATGGCTGGCCAAGGGCCAGGGTGCAACTGGGTGTTAGAGGACCGGCATATGAGTGGAGAGAGGATGGGCAGATAGAGAATCTTGGGCCCCCATCACACCAGGATGGGGGGCTGAGGAGCCTCAGGTGGTACTTACTGGGGCCACATGATCTGGTCCAGACCCACCTGGTGTTGAGGGTAGGTACCCTGGGACTTTGCCTTGCTACCAAGAGTCCAGGCAGAGCTTAGAGCTGTGGAGGGCCATGGGGAACAGGTGAGCCTGGGAAAGGCCCTGTCAGGAAGTCCTGGTGGGGTTTGGGATCAGACCCACCTTGGGGGCACTGCCTAGGACAGCAGTGTGAGGACCAGGGAGGTGTTTCTCCCCACCTCCTCTCAGGAGACTCTCCTGACCAGTCCATACCACCCTCCCAGCCTGCAGGACAACCACAAGCTCCACAGCCCCCAGCCAGGGAACCCCCAACTTGCTTCCCCAAACATGAAGAAACCTGTCCCTGGCCAGCAGAAAGATGGCCACTCCAGCCCCTGCTGCCTGGTCAAGACCAGGAGAACCCCGCACCTGCCCAGCTTGAGAGGGTGGGCTCATGTTGGAACAGACCCAGGGGCTCCACACCCACGGGCTCAGGCGGGTGACACAGAGCAGCCCAAGAGCCAGCTGCCACCTGTCCCCAGTGCATGTCCATGCCTGGGGACAGCTTGGGGAGGAGATATGGACTTGCATATGTCATACAAGTGCCAGCTAGCCAGTCCTAAGAAGTGGACCCTTGCAACATACACATCAACCCAGAAACACACATGCAGATACATACACCACACAGACACACACAAACACACACAGACACACACAGATCTATGCCACACAACAATGCACACCACACAGAGACCCAAACCACACAGCCACACAGAGAAAGGCCCTGGGCAAAGACCTTTGGCTGGGGCTCCCCTCCCCCCAGGGCCCTGCTCCCACACTGCCCGAACACCCCCGGCCTCATGAGCCGCCCCGTCCTGCTGGCTGGTTGGGCCCTGCACAGGAAGGGACCCTGATGGGAGGACCCCAGATGTCCAAGCCAAGGGACATGAGATGATGCTGGTGGTGTGTGCTCTCTCATGCCCACAAGTCACCTGGCCTGGCCACCTGAGCGGCAGACAGCAGCCAGAAGCCAACCTGTCCTCTCCATCCCCATGGCTCACAGCTGACATCTTAGAGTCCTGAGACCCCTGGCTGGGGTGGGCAAGTCCCCAGGAGAGGAGCCAGCAAGCAGCAGGTGCGGGGGGCAGACACGGGACACTGCCACAAGTCCTTGTGCCCACAGGCCCTGCCAGGACGAGAGGGGCCACTCTCTCTGAGACCTGAAGATGACTTGGCCTGGACAGCTCCCAGCTGCCAGGGCACCCGGCCTCAGGAGTGTCACCCACCGATCACCGAGAGGGGTCCCTGCTGGCTCTTGGACGACTCTGCGGGGCACCAACCATCCGAGGCCAGTGCCCATCTCCTGCCCCGCCCCCAGGCACCCGCCGGGACCCTGCGGACCCCGGTGCCTACCGTAGCGGCTGGGCTCCCGGCAGTAGAGCAGGATGGGCAGCGCGTCCACTCCCGTCTCGGGCGCGGTTGGGAGGTCAGTGTTGGCGCCGGGGTGGGAGTCCCTGGGATCGGTGTCACCGAGGTAGGGGTCGGGGTCGAGGTCCAGACCACCGCTGTCCGCCCCGGTCCCCGAGTTCCCCTTCCCGCCCGCCGGGGTCACCACGAAGCGCAAGGACATGCTGGCGACCGAGCACAGCGCCGCGACGGCTGCGGGACCAGAAGCTCCAGCAGGGGCAGCCAGGACCAGGAGGCGGGGCCGGGCGGGGCGGGGGGGGGAGGGG
>PVLA01017972.1:0-15762 GCA_004027455.1 Hydrochoerus hydrochaeris | reverse complement strand
AAAAGATCATGAATACCTACTTTGAAAATCTCTACTCACATAGAGTGGAAAACACAGAGGAAAAGGACAGATTTCTAGAAACGTATGAACTACCAAAGTTCAATCAAAAAGATATAGCAATTTTGAACAACCCAAAATCAGCTATTGAAATTGAAACTGTAATTAAAAACTTACCAACAAAAAAAAGTCCAAGTCCTGATGGATTCACATCTGAATTCTACAAGAAATTTAGAGAAGATTTGATGCCAGTCTCCTTAAACTCTTCAATGAAATTGAGAAGAAAACAATCCTCCCTAAATCATTCCTGGAGGCAAGTATTACTCTGATACCAAAACCAGCAGAAGATACTAGCAAAAAAGAAAACTATAGGCCAATCTCACTAATGAATATTGATACAAAGATCCTCAACAAAGTACTGGAAAATAGAATGCAGCAAGTCATCAAGAAGATTATACATCATGAACAAGTGGGATTCATTCCAGGAATGCAAGAATGGTTTAAGATATGCAAATCAATAAATGTAATCCACCACATCAACAGAGCCAAAAACAAAAACCACATGGTCATCTCAATAGACACAGAAAAAGCTTTCAACAAAGTCCAACACATGTTCATGATAAAAACCCTTCAGAAACTCGGTATTACTGGTGTCTACCTCATCCTTATAAAGGCCATCTATGACAAACCAACAGCCAACATTATACTAAATGGACAAAAACTGAAAAGTTTCACTTTAAAATCAGGAACAAGACAAGGATGTCCACTATCACCACTCCTTTTCAATATAGTTCTGGAAACACTAGCCTTGGCAATCAGACAAGAGAGAGAAATAAAAGGAGTAAAGATAGGATAGGAAGAAGTTAAACTATCATTATTTGCAGATGACATGATGCTCTACATAGAAGACCCAAAAAACTCCATTTAAAGACTGCTAGAGGTAGTAAACAAGTTCAACACTGTAGCTGGATACAAAGTCAATGCTCAAAATCAATAGAATTCCTCTACACAAACAAAAAACTCACTGAGAGAGAAATTATGGAAATATCGCCCTTTACAATAACATGTAAAAAAATGAAATACTTAGGAATCAACCTAACTAAAAATGTAAAAGACCTATATGCTGAAAATTATACTACACTGAAAAAGGAGATTGAAGAGGATATTAGAAAATGGGAGGACATTCCTTGCTCTTGGTTAGGAAGAACCAACATTGTGAAAATGGCCATACTCCCAAAACTGTTATACAGATTTAATGCAATCCCAATCAAAATACCATGGACATACCTCACAGATCTAGAGAAAACACTAATAAAATTCATTTGGAAACAGAAGAAACCAAGAATATCAAAGGCAATTCTAGGCAACAAAATCAAGACAGGAGGCATCTCAATTCCTGACTCGAAACAGTATTGTAAAGCCACAATGATAAAATCGTCTTGGTACTGGCAAAGAAATAGACGAGTATCAATGGAACAGATTAGAAGATGCAAGCACAACTACAAAGACACTCAGCCACTTGATATTTGACAAAGGGGCTAAATATGTTCACGGGAAGAAGGATAGTCTCTTTAATAAATGGTGTTGGAAAAATTGGCTCTCTACATGCCAAAAATGGAAACTAGATCCATGCACATCACAATTCACAAAACTAAAGTTTAAATGGATCAAAGACCTCGATATTAAAACAGAAACACTAAATCTACTGGAAGATAAATCAGGTAGAAGTCTTAGAGACATAGCGGTAGGCAGAGAATTCATGAACAAAACGCATACCTAAAGGGAAACACTTCAAAGAATCAACAAATGGGATCTCACATTATTGAAAAGTTTTGCACTTCAAAGCAAATCACCAACAGAATGAAAAGAAAACCAACAGAGTGGGAAAAAATTTTAACCAGCAATCCCTCAGACAAAGGACTTGTGTCCAGAATATATAAAGAACTGAAAAACATCAATCCTCCCAAATTTAAAAACTCTCTCCAAAAATGAGCATCTGAGATGAACACACAGTTCTCAGAGAAAGATATACAAATGGCAAATAAATAGATGAAGAAATGTTCGCCATCACTGGTCATTCAAGAAATATGAATTAAAACAACACTGAGATTTCACCTTACTTCAGAAAGAATAGCTGTCATCAAAGAATCAACTGATAACAAATGTTGGCCAGGCTGCGTGGAAAAAGGAACACTGCTCCACTGTTGGTGGGAATGTAGACTGGTGCAACCTTTATGGAAATCCATATGGAGAATTCTCAGAAGACTAGGATTGGAAGACCCATTCAATCCAGCTATTCTCCTCCTGGGTATTTTCCCCAAAGAACTGAAAAGTTCATATCACAGTGATATATGTGCACCCATGTTCATAGCTGCACAATTTGTGATAGCTAAATCCTGGAAACAACCAAGATGTCCATCCACTACAGAGTGGATGAAAAAGATGTTGCATTTTTATACAATGTAATATTACTCAGGTATAAAAAAGGATGATCTTGAGGCCTTCATAGGCAAATGGAGACAACTTGAGACTATCCTCATTAGTGAAATAAATAATCATAAATATCATATAGTGTCTCCAGAGTAAAAATAAGTAAAAACTACAAGAGGAATAAAAACAAAATTTGTAATTGCTATTGTAAAAAAGAGAAGTGCAAGTGCTCTAAACGATATAACGGCATGTATGTTTGAGTGTGTAAAATAGTTGACCATATTGCTGAGTCTTTGTTGAATCTTTGAGCAGAGCTGTTTGTAGTGACTGTTTGAATATTTACTATTTACCCTTTAAATTTGTAACTTGAACAACTACATCCAGGATGACAGTATGTAATTTATAAATTACTGATTTTTTGTTGGGCTTTTTCTCATTCTCTTTTTTCTTTCTTTCTTTTAGAATTCTGTATTGTTGCTACCCTTTTTTCTGTTTTTTTTCTTTTTAAATAAAATTTTAAAAATGTATAATTTCTATTGTAAAAAAAGAGGAAATAGGAAGTGCTATAAAAGATATAGCTGCATGTATGTTTAGATGTGTGGGATTGATGACCATATTTCAAGCTTCTTGTTGGATTGTTGAACAGATCTTTTTGCACTCTCACTGCTTTAGTGTCCACTTTGTGTGCTTCAATTCTGTAACTTGCATAACTTTTTCTAAAAGAACAATATGTAATGTGTCAACTAGTGATTTCTTACTGTTTATCTTCTTTTCTTTAAATTCTGTAATATTTCTACCTTTTTCCTGTTTTTTTCTCTTTAAATAAAAAATGTGTAATTGTTATTGTAAAAAAGAGAAAATAGGAAGTGCTATAAAACATATAACTGCATGTATATTTACATGTGCAGGATTGATACCCATATTTCTTAGTTCTTGTTTGACTGTTGAACAGATCTGTTTGCAGTCTCACTGCTTGTGTGCCCATTTTGTGTGCTTCAATTTTGTTACTTGAACAACAATTTCTAAAAGAACAATATGTAATTTATCCACTAGTGATTTCTTACTGTTTATGTTTTTTTTGAAATTCTGTAATATTTCTTTCCTTTTTTTGTTTTAACCCTTTCAAATAAAAAAATTTAAAAAAAATAGAAGAATATTACAGAGAAGTAGGGAATCCAGGTAAATATACATGTCTGTCTGACATTTTCTCATGTGGGAGAGCTCTGTGTCTTTTGCTCTTTTCAGCCTGCAGGGATCATGAAAATGTAAAAGTCTCTTCCATAACATTAATGGTCTCTTTGGAGATATTTACAAGAAAGTTGCAACTGTCTTTGTTAATGAGCAACAATCAATAAAGTTCTTCCCATTTCCTGGGCCCTCCAAGCTTCCAGTGTCATTTTTAATACAGGTGAAATGATAATTACAGTTCACAGTGGGGAAATCACAGACACATAAAGCCTTATCTGTGGGTCTAGCTGCCTCCCTTACCTGCAGTGGTAGCTGTCATGAACATCACAATCAACCTGACCTGTTGAAGAGTGAAGTTGTCAGGTGGGTATTTTGTATTTCAGTCTCTTTACTACACTCAAAAAGGAAAGAAAGAAAGCATAAGTGCTTATGTCAGGATCAGGTATTCTGAGATGGGAACAGGTTAAGAGCAAAGTTAGACAAGGAGAGAAATAAATCTTTTATTGTGGGTTAGCTAGAGAAAGAGATAAAAAAACTTAGAATCCATACCACTTCCTGATGTCTTCTAGTATAACTGAAACTGTACTGTGGATGATGAACATTTGTGAATTATCACCATAAGAATTTATGTGCTTAAGAATTACGGCACCAAACCTGATCAGAGGTTCTGTGGTAGTTTTACTGCAGTGTGGTCACTTGGGTTTGTTCTGTCTTGTCCTGCTGTATTTTGCTACCTTCAAAAAAAAAGTAGATATGAAAACAACAAAATACCTCCAAAAATCTCAACTCCAACAAAGCTGATCCATGGATCATGGTTGAGGAGAAACTCAAAAACAAGACAACAGAATTATATAAGGTGATTAAAAGTATATAACAACAACAAAACAAGTTAGTAAGGTACAGAGCAACCTGAAACAGGATATAACTAAGCAGATCGTGGACTTAAAAAGTAAAAAGAAGAAAAGAAAGTGCTCTAGAGGATATGGCTGCATGTATGTTTAAGTGTGTAGGATTGATAACCATGTTGCTAAGTTGTTACTGGATCATTGAACTTCTTTGCAATCTCACTGTTTGAATGTCCACTTTGTATGCTTTAATTTTGTGACTTTAACAACTAAGTCTAAGAAGGCAATATGTAATTTATAAACTAGTGATTTCTTACTGCTTTTTTTCTGAAATTCTTTATTGTTTCTACCCCTTTTTCTGTTTTTCTTTTGTTTTCTCTTTAAATAAAAATTTTTTAAAAAGAAGTGGTAAGAGTACATAAGATACAAAATCCTCAATAAGTACTGTGAAAGGGTAAGAATCTGCTCAAAGGAGGAAAAAATAATATCTCAGGGAAAAGGAGGGGGAAAAGGAAGGGAAAAGAAAAAAACATCTAAATTAGTATAAACACACTTAAAGATAGCTAAAATTATTGTGCTACAAATTCTATTAGTTCTTGAAACAAAATAGTTAACATTAATAGATTGGATCAATTTTCCATATTTGTAACTGGTGATCTGAGGAACTCTTTTGAAGAGCACCGTGTAAAATAACAAGCTTAGTTACGTTCCCACCACCTTGTTTTGAAGGCCTATATCATCACTGTTTCAAGGTCTTTGCTGTTATTAATTTGTTTGTTTTTTTGTTTCTTGTTTTTTCTAGTAATTTGTTTTGTTTTGTTTTTCCCTCCACTGCAGAAAGGATAGATGTACAATGTAGAGGCTTATAAATGCCTAGAACTTCTCCTAAACAGTTTACAAGAATCAATAGTATTATATGTAATAATATGAACAACTACTTTGAAGAAAAAGAGACATTTTGGTATTCATTGCTGATTTCCTATCAACATGCTATGAAATCCTGTAATGATTTTATTCTCTATTTAGAGTGATTTTAGTCTGTTTTGTATTGTTTAATTTCAACATACATGAAGGTATGGACAGCTATTTTGAGGAGAACAAGAGACATTTTGTTAGCCATTGTTGATTTTCCCATTGTCTGGTTTTGAAGCCCTGTAATGCCTTCATTACTCTGTTCTGATCGATTTTATACTGTTTTGTTTTGTCTGAATTCATTGTGTGTGAAGATATAGACAACTATTTAGAAGAAAACAAGAGACATTATGATAGCAACTATTGATCTCCTGTTGTCTTGCTTTGAAATCTGTGTCATTTACATTGTTTTCTTCTGATCTGCTTTGTTCTGTTTTGTTATGGTTTGTTTTACCCTCTTTAAAATAAACAAAAAGATGCATTTTGTACATGAACCCCCCCAAAAAAAACTACTGCACCAAAACATATCTGTTGTTCATATAACTTGCAGTGAGTAAAAAGATAAATACATAGCATTTCCTTACTTCCTTTTTTTCCTTCCTTCCTTCCTTTTCTTTCTTTTTCATTTTTCTTTCTTTCTTTTTTTCTTTCTTTCTTTCTTTCTCTCTTCCTTCCTTCCTTCTCTTTCTTTCTTTTCTTTTGATTATTTCTTTTCTTTATTTATTTTAGTATTTTGAGATACTATCTCACTATATATTTCAGGATATCCTTGAATTCACTATGTGTCCCAGACTGGCCTCAAATTCACAGAAATTCTCCTATTGCAGACAACTGAGGGCTGGCATTACAGGTGTGCATCAGCATGCCTAGCTCCAGAGCATTATTTTTAATGTGTGTGTCATCCCTTCATGCTGTGAGAAAGAGTAAAAGGCTGGTATAATGACTGCCTATATCTATACAGAACACAAGTATATGAAACTATTTCTGTAATAACCATGTGTTTTAAATAAACTATTTCTGTATATTTGATGCACATAGCAGAAATGTAGTTGTAAACTACAGGAGACACCTTACTCTGGTGATTTCGGTGATACTGCTTTTTTCTTTGAAGACAGGGAAGCATCATTTAAACAAAACTAAGTTAAACATTTTGTGTTGTAGACAACCACTCTCAGAATCAAATATATCTTGCATTAATTTTTCTGGTTAAAAAAATTCTATATATGTCTTTTAAAAATAATTTTCAGTGAAATAAGAATGTTTCTCATCACATCCATTCTCTCAACATTCTTGAAAATGTACATCAGCAGGCCTTTAATTAGAATATCAAAGGAAGATGTCTAGAATGTATTCATCTTACCTATCTAGAACATTTTGCTGATTGAATTAGAAATTTCTCTTTGTATGCTCTACCAAAGAATGGTAATCACCGCTCTGCTATGTGTTTCTACATCTATGTATAAACTAGACTGCACTTATAAATGCAATTATGTAGTATTTGCTTTGGTAATATACTTCACTCAACATGATATACTGAAACTACACTCACAGGATAATTTTGCTTTTAGTCTGAGTAATATTCCATTCAATGTGCATAACATATTTTCTTTATCCATTATCTTTCAGTGGAAAATAATGCTGCCTCCTCATTTTGGTTATTGTTTATAGTTGCTAAAGTAAAATATGAAAATTCTAATATCAATTTTTAATTTAGATTTCAATCTTTTGCATAAGTATCCAAAAGTGACATTCTCAAAGACAGTATATGGGATTCCAACTCCTTAGAATTACTGTATAATTTTGCATCTATAGTTATGAGGTTCTTAAAAGTTTCATTCATATTTGATGTCAAAATATACAGTCAATATTTACACAGAAGTGGAAACTTGCTATACCAAATTTCCTTTAAAATGCAATTATGTAATATAAAAGGACAAGATGTAGAGAGAAATTACAGGCCTGCATAACTTGAAAACATAGGCGGCATGTTTTGTAACTGTGACACAGCAGTTAGTACACTGACTATCCAACTGGCTGAAGTTCTCATATTCAAGTGACCTCTCTAACACTAATTTAGACAGATTGATTAACCTCTTTGTATCTCTCTTCTTTTCAGGAAATTTATGTGAGTCAATATATCATACAATTAGGAATATTAATATTAATATCATATATAGGGCATTATGCCAACAAGTCACATAGTACAAGTACAACATAATATTAGGTATTCAATGGTAGGAAACCTATTATTAAAACACAAAATTACATAAATATTTCCAAATAAGAATAATAGATTTCAACTGATATGATCAGTGTAGCCTATATTTCATTTTCCATGTATCTCACTGTGGTCTAAATGTGACTATCAGTTACCAACACCGAGCAAAATAGCCTAGAAAATACTGCATCAGAGATGATGTACTCATCTCAGAATCTGCTTGGAACTGTGGGAAATTTCCTTTTTGACAATCTGCCTTCCTTTATGTAGCTAAAAGGAGCTTTGAAAATGTCAATTTCTTGCTCATTCTGTTTGAAATTTTCTAAAAGTTGTACCTGTGTACTCAGCCATCCAAAATCTGCAGATTTACAGCTGAAGGATTTCATCAAGATTTGGAGGTTCAAAGTTTCATGTCCTAACAGATTTTCACAGGCATAAACTGTGTCTTGACTTTCTGTAGCCATTGTGATGAAACCCATGAACTCCAGAAATATAGAACTTAGTATAAATTCTCTCAATTACAAATGTGTGCACATTTTAACCTACTGTACTCTGCATTATTTGTATTTTGTAGTTGTTGTGTATTTGTGATACATAATTATTCCTTTCATCTCAGGGAATCAGTACACATATCACATCTTGAGACAGTTTTACTTATCAATTCTTCCTTGGTCCTTCCCTTTACTCCCTTCCTTAGATCTTACTCCCATCACTTTTTATTGTGCTTCTGATTGCCAAATGGACCTGCATAAACTTCTCAAATCAAGAAAGATTTAGTGTACTCTTCTGCTGAGTTCCATGACAAAATCATTGTCCTGCTACACACCATTTAAAAAACAAAACAACAAAAATCACACATCACTCTTATGGAAATGTCCTGTCCAGCACAACAACCTATGCCTCTTATCATGTGTGCTGATTTCACCCTGTGAAAACACATGTGGCAGGTCACATATATTCTCAGCACTAACACAACTTTAAGACTGTTATTCTGACTTCTTTTAGTGTCATGCGTGTGGAAAGAATGAAAAGCCATCTCAGTTTGTGTGGGCACAGCTCAGTAGAATTTCACCAGGGGAACACAATTCTCCATGAAAGTGATAAACCCAGAAATGCATGGGAGTATCGTCATTTGTCCAAAGTTTCCATCTGTCTCCACCAGGTAACTGACCCTGAGGTTACACCTTTCTTGCTTGTATTTGAGAAGTGGAGTAATAAAATATAGACATACCATTTCTCATATTTAAGATATTACATCACTAATATATGATTAATATTTGTATAAATGGAATCAGTGACTTGCTTATATTTGTCATTTATATGTGTTTCATGGGCTTTTTGGAGAATTTTTCTTAATTATTGAATGTTATTCATATTCTACATTAGCATTGCTAGGCCTCAGTAAATGACATGAATATCAACTAATTTGGTAATTATACTGTTAAAGGACATGGATCATTTTGAGTTTGGGGCTATAGCAAGTTGTGATTACTGCTACTATATAGAATGTGTAGGTTTTGTCTCAGGGATGCATTTGTGATTATTTGTTGAGTATATTTTTAGAAATAAGAGTATTACAACATAAGGTGATAGCTTATAAACTTAAACAGAAGCTACTGAACAGCTTTTCAATACACTTGCACCTATTTTCCACAAAGAAGTTGATGGTTTACCCCTATTCTTTCCAACTTCCTTATTTGCAGTTATTTTAACATTGGCATTCTGAATGACATGTGATGGTACCATGTAGAGATCTTACTTGAAGTTTTATAATTGATGAGGACATAAAACACTATAAAATACCCAGTTTCAGCTTCTTTTTCTGAAACTTAACTGAAATATATTTCCAATTTTTTATTCTCTTGTATAATCTGTGCCATGACCCATGCAGCTCCTGAAGTTCCTGTGGTTAAGGACCCTGAGAGGATGAGAAAAATAAGAAACAAAGTTGGAATCAGGTGGAGCCCTTATCGTCCTGTTGGGAAGAAAAGTACTGCTTAACAAATGCAGCATGTTTATCTATATATTGGGAAAGTTGATGTCAATTTCAGCCCCTCTGCCTCTCAACCCATTCCGTGAATTGTCTAAGAGTGTGGTGTTTTCCTGGGCTGTAGCAACTTCTCTGCATGGCCAACCTGAGGACTCTATATTTGCTGATAGGGTAATGGCTGGCTCATGCTCCAGGTCAATTTCTTGCTTCCCTAGATCCCAACAAATCTTTTGGAATACTTCAACATGAATATATGTTTGTATCTCTCTTTTTTCACTCTTTCTGTTGTATCTCCCTGTACTTCATTTTCTGTCATCCCCTCATTGAACATAACTTTTTTGGTATTTAATGAACATAGTACTTAATTTTAAGGTAATCTAATTTATCATTTCATCCATATGTTAATGTGTTCTGTTAGAAACAATTTCAACTCCTTACATCAAACAGATAATTTTTACTAAGATATTTTACATTTATCTGAAATGTTTACATTAGAAATTCATTCAAAATTAACTTATTGTATATATGATTTTGATCATAGTTGAGATTTACTTTTGTAGTATGAATAAGGTAAATTTTAGGTCTTAATGACAATGTTGCAATTTTATTCTTTCCATGTTATCGTTCATACCCCTAAGTTAAAACAATTCCTGCTTAGTGAGCAGTTAATCTGTGAAATGTGCAGAATATTCTCTCCAACTCCTCTTACTTTTGAACTCTTTTGAATTCCACAAAACATAGCACTAAAGTAACATTTGTTCTCAATTTTTACAATGAATGTGGTTCAAAGAAATGATTGTCATCACATTTTAAAGGAAATTTTAGAAGGAAATGACAAAATCCCTTCCAGGGATTTGGCAATAGGAATAATTTTTTTGTCTCAGACTGTGATTGGAATTCTGGGAAATTTTTCTCTTCTTCACCATTATTTCTTCCTTCACCATATGGAAAGCAAAATGAGGCCCTTAGATCTGATTCTCAAGCATTTGTTTATAGCTAATTCTCTAATTATTCTTACAAATGGACTTTCCCAGACAATGGTAGCCTTTGGGTTGAAACATTTATTCAATGAACTTAGTTGTAAGATTAACTTGTATGTGCTCCGAGTGGGCAAGGCTATGTCAATTTCTACCATGTGCCTCTTGAGTTTCTTCCAGAATATCACCCTCAGCCCCATGAACTCCTGTTGGAAGAATCTTAAAATCTAAGATCCCAAGTACATTGACTTCTGTATGTCTCTCTGCTGGTTGCTACACATAGGGGTAAATTGCATTTTTCCTCTGTATATGCTGCACATATCTAAAAATTCAGGAAGCAGTAACATCACAAGAAAAAGATATCTGGGATTCTGCTCTGTTGTAGATCATGGGACAACCATGGGCTTAATCTATATTGCATTAAAAGTATCCCCAGAGGTATCTTTTATTGTGCTCACAATATGGGCCTGTAGCTCAATGATTCTTATACTGTACAGACATAAGCAGCAGGTTAAGCACATTCATAGCACAAAAGTTCCCTCCATATCCCCTGAGTCGAGAGCCACCAAAAGCATCCTTCTCCTCATGAGCAGCTTTGTATCATTTTACATCATCTCCTCTATGTTTTTCATTTTTGTTGCTCTTTTTTATAATCTCAGTTGGTGGTTGAAGAGTATTTCTGACCTAATTTCTGTGTGTTTTCCAACAATCAGCCCCTTTCTTGTCATGAGCCAGAATTCCTCTATATCCATCAAATTTGTCTAGCCATGTTTCGGTTTGTCTGGATAAGAAGCACAAAAACCCCTCTTCTTATAAGAAATATGGATCAACAAAACTACCAACAACAAGTGCTGGACAGGCTGTGGGGAAAAAGGAACTCTTCTACACTGTTGGTGGGAGGGTAGACAGGTGTGGAAATCAAACTGGAGATTCCTCAAAAAGCTGGAGTTGGAGGTCCCTTTTGACCCAGTTATTCCACTGTTAAGCATATTCCCAGAAGAACTGAAAACATCTTACCATAGTGATATATGTGCACCCATGTTTATAGCAGCACAATTTGTAGTGGCCAGATCTTGGGAACAACCTAAGTACCAATCAACACAGGAATGGATTAAAAAAATTGTGGTATTTTTATATAATGGAATACTACTCAGCTATAAAGAATCATCACATTGAGGCTTTTATAAATAAATGAATGCAACTTGAGACCATACTCATAAGTGTAATAAATGAAACTCACATTTATAAATATCATATAGTCTCCCTAGTGTAAGAAGTGGTAAAAGTACGTAAGATTCTATGGTAATCTTGGATCCCCATTATATTGCTTTAAAGGCTTATTATGTTTTCATTCATTCGTTGGAGTGGTTTTATTCTGTTTTGTTTCATCTTATTATGTGTGATAGTATGAACAACTACTTTGAAGAAAACAAGACATTATGGCAGTCATTGCTGATTTAATATCATCTTGCTTTGAAGTTCTACCATGCTTTTGTTTTTCTATTACCATAGGTTCTATCATGTTGTGTCTTATTGGATTTTAATATGTGTAATAATATAAACAAACTTTTAAGGCAAATGAGATACTATAGTAGCTGTTGTTCATTTTCTTTTACTTGGTTCAGAATGCCTTGTAATAGTTTCATTCTCTTGAATGGTTTTATTCTATTTTGTTATGCTTGATATTATTGTGTGTGAAGCTATGCTCAATTATTTCAACAAAAGAGACATTATGGCAGCTATTGTTGATATCCAATTGTCTTTTTATGAAGTGCTGTGTTGCTTGCATTGTTCTGTTCTGATCTGCTTTATTCTGTCCTCTTTTTTATTCTCTGTAAAATAAAATTTTAAAAAAAGATATTGATTGCCTAAGAGAGTTATGATACAGAAACTCTGAAACAAGTGCAAACAGTTTCCTCTCTCCAATTATCTCAGTTTAAGACCTCCAAATAACATAGGGTGTATTATATAAGGATGACATATGTACCCCAAATAATATAAGGGAAATATTATAAGCTCCAACCTGCTAGATGTCCAACACTTCACAATTATGTTCTCTAAAACTGAGGAGTGAATTCTGGATTGATGAGGTTAAGAATAGAATAATTTATTGAAAAAGAGATGGTTTCTATCTAACATAGACATAGGGGCTCATAATGTGAGTAGCCTCGGGATCTTCTAATTATAAAATGATGTAATTTGCAAATAAGTATTGCTTATCTTTTCATTTTTTATTTATATCTCCTTTATATTTTCTCCTGCCAAATTTCTCTAGCTAAAATTTCAAGAACTTCACTGAACAAGTGGTGAGAGTGAACATTTCTGTTTTGTTACTTGTCTTTTCCATTCACCATGATGATGGTTCTGGATTATACATCTTATTTTGAGGAATGATACATACAATCCTAATTTATTAACAATTTTTTCTATATGATGCAGGAACATTTACTTTTGTAGAAGACTTTCCCTGCATTAATATGATCACATGATTTTTATCCTTCACTTTACTTCCATGCTATGCTATATTTAGGATTTTTCTCATTTTCAACTATCCTTCCCATTCCTAAAATAAAGCCAGCTTGATCACTGTGTATGATTTTTTTAAATGTGTTGCTTACTTAAGATTCTGCAGTTCGGAACCCTGGGGGAGACTGAGCCAATGCAGCGTGAACCAGGGGAGCCCCAGGAGCACTCCCTGATCAGAACCCCTGCCGCTTAGCCATGAGTAAGACCAGAGCAGAATCCTGCATCAGGCATAGGATGCCCAGGACCACCACCATGGGTCCGCCCTGCATCCAGGAACAGAGCCAAAGCCTGCATCAGGGGTAAGCTGCCCAGAACCTCCACCATGGGCCCGCCCTGCCTGCAGGAACTGAAGCCTGCATCAGGTATAGAACCTCCAGCTTGGGCCCGCCTTGCCTCCAGGAACTGAGCAGAATCCTGCATCAGGGGTAAGCCGCCCAGAACTTACTCAGTGCAAGCCCTCCTCAGAGGTAGGCTACCCTGAACCTCCCCTGTGGGCCTGCCCTGCCACCAGGAACATCTAGGAGGCCCGCCCAAGATTGAAAACTGCCCAGGACTGTTACAGATAGGCCCGCCCTCCCACCTGGAACAGCAGAAGATCTCAGCAGTATCCAGTTAGAGTGAAAAATTTGAAACTTTGCTTCCAGGTGGTGAACTTTGGACTACACTGGATTGACTGTATCAATGTGGTGAGTATACCCCTGAAACAGAGGTGTACAGGGGAGAAATAGGGCCAGTAGTAAAACCCCCTCCAACTAACTGTAAGACTCTGGTGTGTCTGAAAAGAGTGTGTGATACCCTCCTACACATGGAAAACTCCAGGCAGAGTGAAAATGACAAAAGGGAAAAGCAAAATGCAGTCTCAAACATATAGTTCACCAGAAGCAAGTTTAGGAGACATTGAAATAGAGGACCCCAAAAGTAACACACCAGGAGTCTCTGAAAAGATAGCCAGTGAAATAAAAAACCAACTGCATCAGGCTATAGAGGAAATCAAATTAGAAGTAGTCTCCTATGTAAAGATAGAAATAACAACTTTAGTGAAGGAGTTGTTGAACACAGCTAAACAAGAAATAGAGAAAAAAGTACATGGGCAGGGGAAACTGAGTGAAACTTTGAATAAACAATATAGAAAACAAGCAGAATTCATGAAACAAACTCAAAGAGACATCCAAGAAACAAAAAATATTACTGAAAGTGTGCAAAACTGCCTAAAGGAAGCTAAGGATAGGATTTTGGACCTTGAGGACAGGATCACACTTAGTGATCAGGAAAGGATAGAACTTTTAAAAATAACAAAGCAGTATGAAATGACAATCCAGAAGCATCACAATGATGCCAAGAGCAACAATATAATAATAATGGGCATTAGTGAAGATACAGGAGTGCAGGCAAATGACATACATAAAGTATTTACAGAAATAGTAGCAGAAAATTTCCCAAACATGGGGAAAGAATCTGATATGCAGATAAGTGAGGCATATAGAACACTAAACAGTCACAATCAACATAAATCCACACCCAGACACATAATAATTAAGATCAAAGACATACAGTATAAAAACAGAATATTAAAAGCTGTCAGAGAAAAGACACAACTCACCTATCAGGGAAAGCCCATTAGAGTCATGGCAGACTTTTCAGCACAAACCCTCAAGTCAAGAAGAGCATGGAGTGAGGTATTTCAAGCCATGAAAGAAAACAACCTTCAACCCAGGCTGATGTACCCAGCAACACTTTCATTCAAATTTAATAGAGAAAAAAGAAACTTCCATGACAAAGAACAACTGAGGAAATTCATGTCCACCAAACCAACCCTAGAAAGAGTAGGGAAGGACATACTAGACAGAGATAAAAATGACCACAATCCCCAAAAAAACAACAGAAAGAAACTACCAGGTAGGATAAGCAATTAAATAAGAGGAAAAGCAGAAAGAAACAACTGGAACATAACATGGCAAAGTCGAGCCAGGACATATCAGTGCTATCCATAAATATAAGTGGCCTCAATTCACTTATAAAAAGAAATAGATTGACAGAATGGACCAAGAAACAGGACCCCACAATATGCTTTATAGAAGAAACACATCTGACCCAAATGGAAACTCATAGATTCAAAGTCAAAGGATGGAAAACAGTATTCCATGCAAAAGGAACACAGAAAAAAGCAGGGGTAGCTATTCTATTTTCAGACAACATGAACTTCAAACCTAAAATGATTAAAAGAGATAGAGAAGGTCACTACATACTTGTTAGTGGTAAAAATCAAGAGGAAGAACTAACAATCATAAATATATATGTGCCAAATACAGGAGCACCCAACTATATAAGAGAGATATTAATGGACAAGAAAAACCAAAAATACAAGAACACAATTATAACAGGAGAACGTAACAGCACATTGTCACAAAGAGATCGATCAACTGCACAAAAAGTCAGCAAAGAAACAACAGAACTGAAACATAGCTGTGAGCTATTGGACATAGTAGATGTTTTTTACAGAGTGTTCCACCCAACCACATCAGAATACACATTCTTCTCAGCTGCACATGGGACATTCTCCAAAATAAACCATATAATATGCCATAAAACATTCTTAAGTAAATGCAAAGGTATTGAAATCATACATTGCATAATATCTGACCATAGTGCACTGAAATTGGAAATTAATGGCAAAAGAAA
>PVLA01017971.1:0-15707 GCA_004027455.1 Hydrochoerus hydrochaeris | reverse complement strand
TTTCCCCACCTCGCTCGGAGCGCGGAAGTGTGCACAGGCCTTGGCCTGGGCGCAGAGCCCGGAATCCCACGAGCTCTGGACCCGGGAGCTGCCGTGGGTGGGCAGGGCGGTCCTTCCCAGTAGAGGCTTCTCCGCGGGAGGAAGGCGGGAGCCGTGGCCTGCTAGCGCTCGCCCTGCGGCCCCCGCGGTGTGCGCTCCGGGTCCCTGTGGTCTAGGTGGACGGTTACCAGGGCAGGCCGGGAAGCAGGACGCGTTTTCATTCTTGGCGTCACGTAGGCAGCAGAGCGGCCGGAGTCAGCCAGACAGGCTGAGATGGGGTAGTGGTGAGGGAGAGGCTGTGGGCAGGCGCGCACGCAGGCCGAGTTAGTAGAATTCTAGGCTGGTGTCACCGTGCCTGTCGGTGCAGTGGAAGCCAGAGTGGAAAGAGGCTGTGAGTGCTGGTAGGAGCCTGCGGATTGCTTCCTCGGTGCTGAGGAGTCGTCAGATATATCCAAGTAGTGGAGAAAAATTCCATGTTTCCAAAAGTTGCCCTAGTGGCAAGAGCCAAATAGAAGGGAGCAGAAGAAAGTAAGATTGAGGCTTTAGTGTAACCAAAGTGTGTCACCCTGGGACCTCCAGATATGAGCTGGTGGTGGCGGGAATGAAAAGGAAGGGGAAAGTCGAGGCATTTTGAAGCAGAATCAGTTAATACTCGATTGAATCTAGGAGAACAGTTAAGAGTGATGCCCAACCTGACTTGTGGTTTCTTGCCTGATGCGAGGATAGCACTTTGACTAATTTAAATATTTCATGAGAGTGAAACTGAGTTGGAATAGGTATCATCCGAGTTCATCTTTGACACAGGTTTAATAGCCAGGAGTGGTGGTCATTAGCACAGTAGTTCATGGGATCAGATGAATTGCAGTGGTGGCTGTGTCTTAGTGGTGGCAGAGAGGTGTCAGCCTGTCCTTCCTGCCCCTGTTCACACTGTTGTATTTGTGCATGAGGGCAGGCTGGAGGCTTTGATCTGATAATAGTCTTGTCACTGGAAGTGTGGCACCTCTCACTCAACCCCAGAGCTAAGGGAGGTCTGTGATGACAGATACATGTGGAAATACCCTGCTGTAGACTGTTGGGAATCAGAACCTGATGTTTGAAAAAGAATTAGAGATCTAAAGAGTTTAGTAAATCTAGGAAGAAAGTTACATAGGAAAAAAAAATTATAGAGTAACATTTAACAAGTCTGGGAAAGTGGCCACAAGTAGAAAGAGGACACAGAGTTAGCAAAACAAATTATCAAAAGATGGGGGGAAAAACCAATCCTAAGTGAAAAAATAACTCCGAAAGATACAACAAGCCAGTGTTTTATAGCCATATTATAAATATATGTGTGTATATGTATACACATTTGTACATACGTGTACAGATATATTTTAAATAGTGTAAAATTGCCATGTACATTTCAATTTTAGAGTAATGATCAGGTTAAGAAAACAACATGTATACTACTGTTTTTTTTTCTTTTCTTTTTGACATTACATTTGTGACTTCAGAAGGCCAAAAAGTTAAGGTGAAGGACCTGCTAAATCTGTGACTGGGGTGGTTGATACCCAGTTGTATACAATACCCACAATTTTTAAACTGCAATACTTAAGTAAAAAGAAGCACCACTGATGATCCTTATTTCACAGAGTGGGGCTGGGAATTAAATGGTAGGTGAAGCACAGTACCTGAACACAGGTAGGGCTTGGGCTGTGGAGAGGAGAGGGTGATCCAGGAGCACGACCTGAAGAAGGGGGGGCCTGTTAGCCCGGTCCATTGGAATATAGGACAAACACAAATGGAAAGACCATGCATCAGGATAGAACAAAAACAGCTGAAGAAACTAAGTTTTTCACACTGAAAAAGGGAGAAGGTTGATGAGGGGACTTGGGAACTGATTTAAAATATGACATGGAAGAGAATGTAGATCTTTTCCTTAACACTTCAGAGCAATAAAACTATGTATGAATGAGAGTATGCCTGTGGAGGGAGACAGAGCAGGACCGATTTCAGGTCAACATAATGAACATTTTAGTACATCCGCAGAGGGATAATCTGCTCCTCGCCAGATCTGTTCAGTTTCTCCAGGATGTTATGTGATGGTTCTTTCATGGAATCAGATAATGGGTAAGATTTCCTCTTAGGTACACTTAGTTGCAAAACAGTGGTTTGAAGTATATAAAAGATCTTTAACCAGACATACCAGTATTGTCTTTGTATTTTGGTATTTCCCATTTCTTCATGATTTTAACAAACTCTGTTTAGGCTGTCTTTTTGATCTGGAATAGATGAGTTACCTATGAAATCAAAAAGGTGATATGAATAATTGGACAGGCTAAATTAAAGCACTATTTAAATGTAGTTACCATTACTGCCTTCATCACTTCTGTGTATTTTGTCTGCTTCTCTGTTATAACATCGTTGTTTTTTTTTGTTGTTGTTCTTTACCTGCAGGAGCAGCGTTCTCCTACTAGACACATAGCAGATCCTCACCAGATATTTGTGAACTGACTGGTATGTATGCAAGACCCATACTTTCTTCACATGAGCTATAAAGTTAAGATTTCCCCATTCTGTTTGTGAAGTGAAGGTTTTGGATACATACATGGCACTTTGAGTATCCTTATGTGTTAGTTTGAGCTATGGAACTCATTGAGGACTTTTTGAAACCCAATCCTTTCTTCCAGGATTTTAATTATCCCTTTTATTTTTGTTTAATTGAAAATAGGTTGAGCATGCCTTCTAAGGCCTGTCTTAGAAACAAGAGGCTTATTAAACTAAGAGCATAAGAGAAAGTAAAATATTTGTTTTGAACTAATTTAAAATTAGATAGTCATTCAGAGTGAGTACTGAGTGATAAACAGATGAGCACACCTGGTCAACCAGATTCATTCCAATTTGTCTTCCAAAATACCCACTTATTTATGTCATGGACTAACCTTAGAATTAGAGCCAGTAGACTAGTCAGTGAATAAAATAGAAAATATCCTAGAATTTGATACATAAATAGTAATACTCTGAGTGAAAATAACCTGAGGTAAAAGCAGCCCCACCCTTTATTCCCTGGGAAGGCTGTACACTGTCCTGACGCAGTCTCCACTGGAGCTTTCTCATCTGCTTGACTCTGGGTTGCATGCTTCCTGACCTGTTTGCAAATTTCTTTTGTAAATTCTTGCAGCATCATTCTAGTTGTTTTCCTCCTCTCTCCTGTGTTGGATCCTCTGTTCCTGGATTGTTTGTGTTTCTCTTGGTTTACTGCATTGTTTTGGAGGAGCATGTTCTGTATCAGCCTTCTGTGAAGAGTATTTTCAAGGTATTTGTATCTCCAGTTTTCTCAGATTATCAAGGATAGTCTTTGGACTGTTTCCAGTAACGTATGTCTTTCAGTTCTGAGATTTGAAAGATTTTTGACTGGTTATTTTTTCCTCATCTTCCACTTCCATTTTTCCTCTCTCAAGACTCCAGACGCATTATCTACAAAAATTTTTTATTTTGTTTTTCTTTGTACATGCTGAAAAGCAGGGGTTGGGATCCTCTTGGTGACTGAATGACGGGCCAAAGTCCTGGATTCCAGCTGCATAAATTACTCTGCCTCCCTCCTATAACAAGCTTGTTAGCTTTACAGGACCAAAGAAATACTCATTAACTTTCTCTGATTTTATTTTCCCACCTGCTCAGGGTATGGGCAGGGCTCCCTAGCTCTCATTACACAGTGGTGGAAGTTCTTCCTTTTCAGTGGATCTTTCCTGAGCTTTTCCAATGAGACCCCTCCTTTAGTCAGCTATGTTGAATCCTCTTTCTTTTTCTGAGAGCAAGAGTTTAAGTACCCTGCCTAGCAGGAAAGAAGGAGGGAAGAAATAGAAAACAAGAAAGAAGAAAAAAAAGGAAGGAGAGAGAGTGAGTCAGTGGTTCAAATTCACATTTTGGAAAAAATACGAAGTTTGGACAATTTGAAAATATAAACCTATAGTAAATTGCACATGATATCATGGTGTTTGCAGAGCAAGATGACTTAGAGATTTGACAGGAACAATGAAAGCAGTGAAGAATAGTCTGGCTAGAGCTGAGATAGGAATGTGTATCCTGAAATGAATAGGGGACTTGAGGCCACTGTACCCTGGTCAGGCCATCTCCAGTGGTTGACATTTGACTCTACAATGACTTCTTGGCACATATTGGCTATTCTGATAGTTGAATTATTTCTGTGTCAACTTGGCTTATGAAATGTTTACCAGCAATTTACCATATTGTAACAAAAGGCACAGATAGGCCCACAGGGCATTTTGATTTCTACTTTCCTAAATTCTTTCTTTAGAAGAATGAGGTAGAAAACAAAGTTATTGGGGATTTTGATTTGCTCTACCTTACCGTTTCCTGGGCCTCTGCTAGAGAACCAAAGAATAACAACATGTGTGATTTTTATAAAGCAAGCTAAAAAAAGTACAAAATAAGATACTGTTATATCCACTGGGTGTGGTGGTACATTCTTATAGTCCCAGAACCTGGAAGGTGAGGCAAGAGGATTGTGAAAGTTTGAGGCCAGCCTAGATTTCATTTGTTCATGGATGGCTTAGACTATATAGGGAGACCTTGCCTGAAAACAAACAAATAACAACAGCAATGACAAAATAAATACAAAACTTGAACCAAACAAAAAGTTATATCCTTTCCTATTAACATATATGATTAACATATACACCTATATTAACATATATGCCTTCCTAACCTTGAAGGCTAAGGATTTCAAATTTTCAGACTGTTAAGAGTTCCATAACAGAAAATGGTGATGTAAGCAGAATAGGCTTCTAGCCCTGGCCTCTCATCCTTTCTAGAAGGAAGACTCTTTGAGACATGAAAATATCCTGCTCTTTCCCTAATAGAGGCTATCCTCACTGCAGCTGGGGTTCAACCCCACACACCAGTTTTCCCTCTCTATATGGGTGCTCCCCTTGCCTGCACTGAGGCTCCAGCTTCAGGGCTAGGCAGCCCTTGCCTGAAGCCCCCTCACCTGCTTAGATGGTAGCACCCCATGCTGGGGATCCCTTCTGCCAGTCATTAACCCCTCCATGAAGACATACACCTTGCTTATTCGAGGGAGGAAAGAGAGAGGAAGTGGGGGAAAATGATGAAGGTAGAGAAGAGGAAGAGAACGAGTAACTGATTTACTTTCATTACGGAGAATACGGGGATAGTCTGAAGTAATGTTAATTCTACATTACAAAATACTTCTCTTGTACAGCACTTGCTTAGCAAGCACAATTTCTTGGGTTCAGTTCCTAGTACCACAAAACCATGACAACAAACAAATGAAAGACCCTTTTTTTAAAAAATCTGAGAATGATAGAGAATAAACACTTATACTAACTTTTTAAATTTTAAAAACAAAACAAGAATAAAAGTGACGATACAGAATTTCAAAACAAAATAATAGGAAATTAACACTAGTTAATACATTGCATATTGTCATCTTCAAAGTACTTGTTCAGATTACAAGATTTAGGCATAAAACATGATCAAACACTGAAATCACTAACAGATTTTAATTTTTCTTTTTCTTCATTGTAAGGTTCACTCTTGATATTTACTTAACATGGAAAAAGGAATTTCTCTAGGTCATATGGCAAATGATTTATTGACTATGATGAAACATTTGTAGTATTAAGTCTGTGGTCATCTTACCTCAATTACCTTCGATTGAGTAACTCCCTGCCTTTGGTTAACAAATATGTAAATGTAGCTTGTATGGTGTGATTTGTTAGTCCAAGTTCCTATTGGTATTACTTGTCTATCTTCACTCTCCCATCCTGCATATTCTCAAATTCCTGTGTCTTATTACCCATTTGGGAAAGCAAACAGGCAAGCAAAACGCAACGCTGCTTCCTGTAAGTATCACAATACGCCTCTGTTGCCTGACAGACACCAGTCCTTAAAGAGAGAGTTCTTTAAACACTTCCTAGATAAGACCTACATAAAATTTCAGTTAAAAAAACCTCCTGATCCCCCTCCCCTAGGTTCATGTACTGATAGGGAGATGGCAGTGAAGAAGACAGACATGGGCCTGTCCTTGGGAGCATCTCAGTACAAATATGATGAGGGTCACAAAAGCAAGTATGGGGGGGCTTAGAAAAGGTATAATGGGGAGCTAGCCTGATAAAATTTCTGGAAACTTGAAAAAGAGAGGAATTAGCTAAGAAAAAGATGAGTGGAAGAAGGCAAGGGAGCAGTGGAGTATTCTACACAGAAGAAAGGAATATTCTCCAGCTCCACTAGGGAAGCATCATAGGAGCAGGGAGAACAAGGAGGAAGGGTGGGCAGAGACGAGGGAAAGACTTGAGCATGGAGGAGCTGTGTTCCAGAGGTCCTACAAGGTAATGGGCAGAAGCATTAGACTTTATCACAAGAGCAATAGAAACATCTTGCTGTTGTCATGTTATTACTTAAGATGGCAAAGTGGGACTAACATTGTTTTCCTCTCTGGACCTGGAGAATCAAAATGAAATTCAGAAGCCGCTGTAGTATTTGTGTCCCTTTGCATAAAGCAATGTTTGTAGCTCCAATCTCCATCTTCCAAACATACTTTGTATCTTTTCCTCCTATACTAATCTATGCCAACTGAGTCACTATACATTCTGTTGTAAACAAATATTGATTGAATAGTTAACTTTTATGTTCTAGTTTGTCACAGACCTAATGCTTCCTGATAGCAAGCCTCATGCCTTTTCCATATTATTACTTCTGCCACTTACTGTTATTTTGCATGTAGTTATGCGCTCCTGACATTTTTAAAGTTGTGGGTGACACATGGTCCTGTGATATACATGGGATAATCTATCTTGGTTATCAACAGTGAGATGGGCCTTAAATTTTTTTTTGAAACTCACTATCTTTAATCCAAAACTTTCCTGGCCTCACAGGGTTTCTTGCACAAGACAACAGTCTGTCTTTGGAGAGAAATACTAGACTTCTGTCCTACATTGTTGTCTTGGCAAAGCTCCCCTTTTTTCTGCAGCAGAAAATGAGTGACATGGGAGCTGGCTTAAGCAATATCAACAGTCTGAAGTAGTAATAGCAGAAGTGCATGCAGCAAGGCTAGGTAGTGTGAGGGCAGGTTCCAAGGATCTGGAAGGAACAAAGCTGAAATGTTTTTAGGCAGTTAAAGAGAAGAAAAGTTGGTCGCAAAGGTAGAGTCATCTTTAATTAAGTCCCAAATCCACAATTAAACCCTAAGTCCCCCAAAGCAATCCTTAATGCCTGGAAGAATGCATTACACTAAAATCTATAACCCTATGCCCAAATCCATATATGAAAAACTTAATCTTTAATTGTGATAATATGTGGAGAGGGGGATTGAAGTGTATGTAGGTCATGGCATTAGTGCCATTATAAAAGAGACCTCAAAAACAAATCTTGTCTGTTCCCCATGTGAAGGCAGAGAAAAGTGGCTGCTGTGACTTATGAGGCTGGTCCTCTGCTGGTGTTGTGATGTAGACTTCAGCCTCCAGAAAACTGTGATGTGGGGAGTGTGGCTGAAGCTGGAGGTAGATGTGTGGGGCTGGAGCGAGGCTAACCTCAAAAACACAGAACCTCTGAGGCAAATCACATGAGTAAGCTGTTCCAGTCTTAAGAACACTGGTGGTTGAGTCAAGCCATATTGAAAAACTATTAGATGGAGAGTTTTCACGTGGCACTCAACCTCCTGAGTGTATAAATAAATGTACTGCAACCATTGGGTCCTCTTCTTCCTCCTCCTCCTCCTCTTCCTCCCCACTTCCTTATTTCTTCTCCCATCAGGAGAGAGGGCTCCATAAGTTTTCTGTTAAGATGGCAGCTGTGGTTGAAGAGGAGGCGACTGCAACATCCCCTGGGGAGGAAGGCACTGGCAAAATGGAACAGGAGATGGAGCCCATCCTCTGCAGCAAGGCAGACACTGACCCTTCAGGTCACCACCACTGAACAAGAAGCATCAGTGCCAGACAGTGAGGTAGAGGGACAGCAGTCTTCCCTTTAGGTCAGTGAGCTGCCACCATAGCCAGGGGAGCTCACTGTTGGTCTCCATGGGGCAGAGTAGAAGCCCCAGTGGTAGGAGAGAGCTGCAAGTGGGAGCCCCAGGTGCCCAAATATAGGATATGACTTTTTTTCCTTCATGAAAGACCAAGTTGCAGGCTGTTATATGAACCTTACAAATTCATTCACCCACTCCAATTAACCTCTTTTCGGGTGGTGCTTGTGTTTGCAGTGTGGCGCACCACATTGAAACTGCCATTCTACACACTGGCCAGAAGGATATTTTTCATTTATTTTGCACTCTCCAATTTGCAATTTGGTCACATCATGTCCCCTGTTTTGTCAGTCATTTATGTTCTCATTCCCAATCGCCAGGGCCTCTCACTAAGGAATGTGCTATTAGAGACAGATTGCTGGCTACTGTCACAGTTGCTCCCCCAGATACCATTCAACAGGCTTCTGCCTCCCATGCCACCTTTCACTTAACTATTTCTGCATTGTGCAAACGGTTCCTTTAAATGCAGAAACAGACTCAACGATGTCTCAACAGACTCAAGCAATGTTCCTCAAGTGTCATACATCTTCCCTCAGTCCCTATGGGTGTTAATCCCCAAGGGGTTCACCCAATCATCCCTGGAAAATGGATGTTACATTCTATGCTGGGTCTACATTTCAGGTAATACTTCCTCAGGTTTTATTTTTGCTACTGCCCACTTGGGCAGAACTAAATATGTCATTGCTCATTGCTTGGATGCCTTTAGCACACTTGGCTGTCTGAAGGCATTTAAAACAGACAATGGCCCACTTCATATGAATGCTGCCTTCCAAATATTTTGTAAAACTTTTCACATTTTCCTCACCATGGGAATTCCTTATAACCTTCAAGGTAAAAGAATTGTTAAACATGCTCACCTGTAAGCAAAAAATTCAAACACAAAAATGAAAAGGGGACTCTTTCTCTACAAAAAAAATTCACATCTCATAATATATTTCACTTGGCAATATATGCTATTAACAATTTAAATTCTACTAGGGATGGGACTACAGCAGCAGAAAGACAATTCAATTAGGTAAAGGAAAAGAAGCTAGAAAGGGTCCTTTGGAAAGATCTTCATACTTTGGTATGAACCCAGCCAAATACTCAGTGGGATTGAGTTTATGTTTGTGTTTTTCCAGAGAATGCTGAATGGCCTATCTGGTGTCAGAGCATGCTGTCCAGGTGTATCATGGACCCAGACAGAGAAAGAGTTGGTTCCACCTCTCAAGAAGCTGATGCTTAGTCCTGTGGCAGTGATGTCTCAGACCGTGCACCAAAACCAATAGACAGGGATGGGACTAAACCTGACCTGGGGCCAGTTAAAGAGACTGACCCAGGATGACCAAGAGATGGTAACCAAAAATAGGAGCCAAAGATCTGAGTTGGTGTTAGCATGTGTGGAGATAACTGAGCTGAAAGCCACAGGGAAGAAGAACACAAAAATTGCCAGTATTCTTAAAACAAGATAAAATAGAAAAAAATATGTATCATTTATAGGTAAAAACATTTTATTCATTTCAAATTTTTCTGATAAGAGATCTTTGCTAATTGACTTACAAATAATTCTATTTCTAATTACAAACTTCTAAAATTGTAAAAGAGCTACTATAATTAAATTTGGCCAAAAATATATTTGAGTACAATCTAATATTGTAAGCCCATTGTCTGTGCATGTTTCTTGTCTGTTTGTTCTATCTGTGAGCTGTTTTTTATTTGAGCTTATTGTTGAGACAAAATATCCAACACCCAAATGGAGGAAGAAAAGGTTTATTTAGCTTATTGTTTGTGGAGGTTTCAGTCCATAATCAGCTGGCTCCAAGGCAGGGTGGCAGGCACTGGGGCAGCACTTTAAGGCGGCAGCCAGTAAAAGCAGCTAGAACAAAAGTGGGGAGAGAACAAGTCTCTTCTCCTTCCTTATATTGTAATCAGGCTCCCCCCACACAGTGGGGGGGGTACCACACACACCACCTCTGTGCCCTCCTCTTGCACAGGCTGAGGATATTTACAGAGTAAGGACTCTGGCTCCCTCTAAGTCCCTTAGTTAAACTTTTAAACTTCTCAAGTCGACACAGTGTATCACCCATAACAGAGATCAACAATTTTTTTCTATTTTCCTTTTTCTTTTGCATTTTGCACCATTTGTTCATAATTTAATTTGGTTTATAGATTTAAAAGGTATGCTTCTACCTGGATTGCCAGTTGGTCAAAATGATATCAAAATTGGTTTTCTCATAGGTTACCAGAAATTTATTAAGGTAACTAAATGGGGACCCCCTTGGACTTGGGAAATCATTTCTCAGGGCTCTCTTTGGTGAATAAAGGAACAGCTGCTTGGAAAAATTATCCCAGCCTTTGTTCACTAATAGGAAGCCCCAATGAGCTCCATAGCCTTGTGGGAGGCACCCCAATAAATGTTATTAAAAATATATTATTGTGACGTGTTTACATTGGTCATAATCAAAAGATTACATTTTCTAAAAATGAGACAATAAGATTTTCTAATTGATAAATGCTTTGGTACAAAACTAAATTAAAAGACAAAAGTTTTCATACGGTTATAACAATTGAATATTATTAATCTTGTGCCATAGTAAATATATTTTTGCCTTCAGATATACAGGTCTTCCAAAATGTAAAACAGGGATTGTTCATGATGATAGGCTTTTCTTACAGGCATCTGCTTTCAACAAAAACTTATGTGACATATATGTTATATATGCACCACTATACTTAAAGACATTAAACAGTCCAGACAGTGTCACAAAATTTCTCCAATGACATCCCATTAAAGGTCAATGAGTTAGGTAAAAGCGTCTTATGTATTAGATAGAGATGATTGATTAAAAGAGCTATACTATATCAAAATGGAAATTTAAGTATGTTATAAAAATGTCATTATGATTGTCAAGCTACAATATTATGTATGGTTTTGATTTTAAATTTTTTGTATAAAATTAGAGAACTGTTACCTGTTAGCATTAACTATTATAAACATCCATGGTTAGAAAACAACAGTGCTTTTTTATGTTCCAGGGTGCTTGGTATTCAGATAAAATAGTAATACTAAACTTACTGCCCCCATTACAAAATGTTATGTCACTAAGCTTTTCTTCTGGATGTTCCACAACTGAGGTATGGAGACAAAAACATAGATGGGCTAAGTGGACAGCCGACATTTTGGCCCCAGCCCTCAAAGGTCAATGAAGACCCAAGACATGAGGGAACCCTTATAGCAACACCCTGCAACTACGACCAGGAGTCATACAAAGTCCTCATCAGGGAGACTTTAGGACCACAGAGGATACATAGCTGTGGTGTACAGTGTGCCTAAGGAGAGTCACTTGAGGTAAAGAGTTTCTCAGGCTTTCACAGAAAGCAACTTGGTCACTCATCCAGATGGCTGACACTGACTGAAGAGCTAGAGGTGCTATACATGGGGTGTGAAGACTCTGGCTGTGACATCTGTCACCCCAGTTGATTGCCAAGGTTGATTTGGCTGATCTGGCTGGCTAGGCATGTGTCTCCTAGCTCCTTCAGCGATCCACATGTTCCTTCCAAAGCTGCGTGCTCAGTTGAGGAGGATGACACCCCCAATAGAGGAGGACTGTTCCTAGGTCAAGGCTATACAAATAGCTGTGCTCCCCTGCTAGAACCTCCAAACAAACTCTCAAGGTGATATACATGGTTTCAAAGTAAATACTGAGGAGATTTAACTGACCTTGATAAATAACAAAAATTTTTAATACAAGTCTTACCTTAATTTGATCTTAAACACCAGCGGAAAAGAGTAACTACAAGAGACATAAAACAATTGCCAACTACACTAGTTACTGATCATTGTTCTGGGATAATGTTCTGTATAGGGTTAAGTTGTTATATGCAGGAACTTAAAATCTTTGGACTGGGAGTCTTTAGCCTAAACTGAGCAAATTTATATAGAATGAAAAGGGTTGAAAATAAAAGGGTCTTCTATAGAATCCTCCAAACACAGCTCCTCTAACTCCAACTGATCACCCATTGCTTGAACTATGAAACAGAAAAGGGGGAGTTGTGGGGAGTGGCTGAAGGTTGAGATCCAACATGCAGGGCTGGAGCAAGGCCAGCCTTAAGAACACAAAGTGCCTGACGCAAGCCACATGAATAAACTGGTCTAGTCTCAAGAATACTGGGTGCCTACGGCAAGGCATCTGGATAAACTATTAGGTGGAGGGCTTTCATGTGACATTCAACCTTCCAAGAATACAAATAAATGCAATGCAGTGGTTGAGGCCCTCTTCCTCTCCCTCTTCCTTCTCCTCTTCTTTTTTCCTCCTCTTCCTTCTCCTCCTCTTCTTATTCTGCCTCCTTTTCTCTTTACTTCTCAGATCAGGAGCGAGCACTCCATCTGGCCTCAGTTTTCTATAGTTTGACTTCTGTCCTTTTTTCTATCCTCTTACCATCTTCACCGTGGGAACTTTGAGAAGCTGCATAGGGCACAGCACTGTGAGAAATTAAGCTCTGTTATAAAATCCTCCCAGCCTATAGTAGTTTGTTTAGGCAGCTTGAATGGACTGGGCCAGTGGTGGTAAACCCATAGGTGCTACAATGGGCATGTAAAGCCCTCTCTGTCTGCATGTGAACCAAGTTACCCAAAGAGCCAGGCATCAGATAACAGTTGCTTTTTCTAAATTAAAACCTTAGTATTCAGGTTTAATTGCAGTGTTGGCACTTTGCAATACGTAAGTGAGCTTTGGGTTGCAGTCCTGGCATTCTGTCTTTAAAAGTTTTGCCATCACTGTTGTAGGATAAACCTGCAATCAGTAAAGAATGAAACAGATCAGTATTGCAGAGAGAACTCAAACAAGAACAGGACATGTAGATTTCCTATATCCTACATTTCTTCTTCTTCTTCTTCTTCTTCTTCTTCTTCTTCTTCTTCTTCTTCTTCTTCTTCTTCTTCTTCTTCTTCTTCTTCTTCTTCTTCTTGTATCAGGGATTAAACTTGTGACCGTGCACTTGCCAGGCAGGTGCTTACACCGCTGAGCTAAATCCCCAGCTTTATTTATTTATTTATTTATTTAGCATTTCTGAGCAGCCACCAAATGAGTTGCCCATTTCTGAGAAAACCTAACATCATTCAGCATCGTCCTGTTGGCCAGGGAGCCAGGCCTAGACCAGCTCCCTGGCCTAGTTATTGGCCAGGGAGCTGGTCTGCCCCTGACTCCAGAGGGCAGACTTTTGTGCTCTCCTTAGGCAGTCTAGGTTGCTTCTGTTTCTGGGAAGCCAGTTTTTGCACAGCATTTGTCTTCCCCTTTTGCTAGGAGACCTCCTCATGGAAACAGACAGTGGGAATGCACAGTTTGCTTAGCTTCAAGCTCTCCTGTTAGTGCTGCCTAAAGGCCAGAGAAGATGGGACCAGGTGGGACAGGTTTGTGAGGTCACAGCTTCTGGGAGTCCCTGAGCAATCAGGTTCTAAGACAGAGTTAACAATTTGGGTGCCAACATCCCATTTCTGTGTTTAAGTCCTAGCTCCACTACTTCCTGGATGCCTAATGATGAGCAAGTTATTTATCTCTTTGTAGCCCATTTTTCCCCTTTTGAAAATGTAATTATGGAGTACCTATCTTGCAAAGTCACAGTGAACCTTCCAGAAAATGACTTGTAAATTGGGTTGCAGGGACCATTTAATACCTGCTCATTGTTTCCCCAAATCTCCTTCTTTTTGTACTGGAAATTGAGCGTAAGCCCTTTACACAGAGCTACATCCCCAGACCTTTTAAAAAACTATTATTATTACTATTATTTTGAGACAGGGTCTTGCTAAGTCTTTAAGCTGTCCAGGCTGGGCTCAAACTTGCAGATCTGTGTCAGCTTCCCAGAGTGCCAGGATTGTAAGTAGGAACCACCATACCTTGCTATATGCTCTCTGTTCTCATTCTGCATACAAGTATTGTAATATGCAGGTAGGTGAAAACACCAGTCTGTGCTTTCCGCTCTTTCCTTGTAGAAGACTCCAAAATTCTAATGTTAAGATCAAAAGAATCTCTAAAACATCTTGGAGTCGTGGGCATGGAGATAAGATTGTCCACTGGTGCCTAGAGTTGCTCTTTCTCTGAAGAGCTTGTCCAGCGACTGAGCATGGTGCGCATGTGTAGCCCTATGGAGCCGAGCTGAGCGAGTGTAGTTATTGGAACTGAGCTCCCAGTGGACTAGGGTTAGCAATCAGGCACAGATGGGTGGGCCTAAACTATAGTCTGCCTTAGGCCAGTGCCCTAGTTTGCTAGTGAGGGAGCCGGGATTCCCCAACATTTTCTGCTCTGCTGTTGGTAGTGCAAGTTTCCCCTCCCACACGATTAAGAATGGGAAGAAAGAATGGAGCTGTCGGTACTTGGTGCTTTGGTGGTTTTTCTCTGTTTCTTCCGCACCTTTCCTGTGTGGCAGGGGCCTGTGCTGGGACCTAAACTTCCGTGCTGGACTGGGTCCGTTCTCCCAGGGAGCGCCCCCGACTGTCTCCCTGAGATACGCCCTAGGCCCAGAGGCTGGTCAGTGAGAAGTCAGAGGCAGAAAAAGAGGGGAGAGGGAGTGAGGACCTGGCGGCAATGGAAACAGCAGACTGCGCCGAGCCAATGGCAGCAACAGTACGAGGTGGCACCAAATTCCCGCAGGCCAATGACGAACCAGAATTGAGGAAGCCTAATTAGCATGTCTCTCGGGGTTAGGGGTGGGGGAGCGCTGTGTAGGCCAGTACAGTATCCCAGTGCTGGAGTAGTGTATTAAAAAGCGTTAGGTCTCTTTCCCGCACTCGTTTCCACGCGTTGCTTAACCAACAGAACGCACTTAGGAAAATACCGGTTACAATTCGCGTCACGGCCAGCTGGAGCCTTAAAAAGCCAGCCGTGAGACCTCCGCGGACTGCAGTTTCGGCCCGGACTCGTGTGGCACGTGGAAGCGTAGGAAGGGTTCCGGACGCGGTGCGCGGGATCTCCGCTCGCGCCGCCGGCCCGTGCTCCGCGCCTGTAGGCTGAATCCGCCCGGCCGGTCTCCATCCAGGGAACAGTCCCCGCCTCTGAGACCAAGATGCCGGCTCATATGCTGCAGGAGGTGAGCGTCCGGTAACCGCCCGCGTCGGTGCGCTAGCGGGCACTGATTGGCTTCTAGGCGACGGCTTGGTAGAGAGAGTTGAGAGCTTTAGGAGACGTGGTCATGTTTCTCGAGTTGCACTGTTTTCAGTTAGTATTAGATTCGTAACATGGGTATTTGATTTTCCAAGTTTTCTTAAACGCTCTTAAATTAGTAAAGAAAAACGCAGTCGCGCCGGTGTCTGTATGTGTACAGGCGACGTTTCCTTTGTGTTGCTAGAAGTGCAACTCTTATCACATCTCTCTTTCTGCCCTTCACCCTGTCATCTGGCTCCTAAGCAATCTGCAGGTTTTGGAAACTTCCCTCAATTTCAGATTGTGGTCATTCCATCCTCACATGACCTGGGTGCCTGTGTTGCCCCTTCCACCAGCTAGTCTTGAGCAAAGGGGCCCGTGCTCCCTCTGACTCCTCTCTTTCCTCTCCTTCCAGGTCTCAGGCTCCTACACGACCACCACCACCATCACGGCGTCTCCCTCTGGCGGCCTGCAGAAGGAAGGCGAGAAGGTGGAGAAAATGTCCCTCCACC
>PVLA01017970.1:0-15761 GCA_004027455.1 Hydrochoerus hydrochaeris | reverse complement strand
CTCCCAGGCTCCCAGTCTATCTGTTTCACAAGTCTGAGCTGATGAGGACTCAGATGACACAGGCTGGAGCCTTTGTCTTCCTGTCTCTAAAATGGGATCGGCATGATGAGGCAGTGAATAGGACGTGGCCGGGCCCTCGAGGTACTGATAGGAGATGCTCCATCACCTGGAGGTGCAGTGTGTCTCCACCTTCTGTCTGCACGGCCCTGTGAGATTGTGAACACGAGGCCTCCTGACCAGGCCCACCTGCCACACACGTGAGTGTCAATGTGTGGGCCTTGTGTGCGTGCGCACGGATTTGAGTGATGCTGGCAGAAAGTGGCATGGGAGGGAAGATCATAAAGTGAACTCCACCTCTCCCCGAAATTCTTAAATTCTATGGCTCAAGTGACAGCACAGCCCAGTATGAAGTCCTAGTAGCTAAGAGAAAAAACTGGCACACATGCGATGTGAGCGTTAATTATGAAGACGCGCTCACTTTATTCTGAGAAAAACGCTAAGCAGCCATACACATTTCTGAGACTCACAACGCGAAAGGAAGTTGCTTAGCTTTGAGCTGTGCATGAGGCGGCGGGAAAGCCACTCTGAGCTGTGCGTGAGGCGGCAGGGAAAGCCACTCTGAGCTGTGCTTAACCCGACTCCTGCGCGCGGGCTGCGTGGCCTCAGCTCCGGAGCGTGTGAGTTTATTTAACTGTTCACAGCTGCAGTTCCTGGAGAGATGCGGGATTGTTGGTCTGATCCCGACTCTCTACTCCGCAGACCAGACCAGGGGCACGCGTCTTGAGCCAGCTCCTGGGCATTGCCCAAGAAGCAAGTGGGGAGCCTTGCTGGAGCCCGAGGGGGGTTGCCTGAGCCTGGGCGCTGAGGGCCCTTGCTCCCCACTCCTTTGAGCTTGCACCCAGCCTGGATGCTGGAGCCCTGAGGCTTCCCACATCTGTACCCACATCTGTACCTACCCCGGGGCCTCTGCCACACTTCCTCCAGCAACGGAGAGGTTCTCTGCGTCAACTGCATCTCTCTCCATCCTCCCCCGAATCCCTGCCTTGCTCTTGTCATCCTATCATACACTGATATCCACGTATGTAATTAATATATGCACTCAGAGAGCCGTGTGTCACCTAACAGCAGGATACTTTCAGAGGAATGCACTGTCAGGCCACTTTGTACAAAACCCTCCCAGGAAGCACAGGCTCGAATCAGCAGCCAGGTCCCTGGGTCCTCTGGATCTGGGCCCTCCCAGGTCCCTGGGTGCAGCCTCTCGACACAGTGCAAAGCAGCAACTGTGAGATGCATGAGGTCGCTGTCTGCATAACCCCACAGGCTCTTTTACCATTAGGGCTCTTCTAAGTAGAAGGAGTCCACTCTAAGATCAAGGCTGAACGCATAGAATACACAGACCAGGGATGGAGCGGTTGCTTTTTTTTTTGTAGACAGGGATCTTGCTATGTAGTCCAGGTTGACCTGAACTCGCTATGCAGCCCAGGTTGGCTGCAAACTTGTGGTAATCCTCCTGCCTCAGCCTCTGGAGTGCTGGGATTTTAGGCATGAGCCACCACACCATGCCCGAGTGGTTTATTATTAATGCCAGCATCAGGCACTGGATTGAATTGCATGAGCTCTACTGTTACACGACTGTCAGGGCAGTGCATTTGGCCACACCACGAATAATGTGATGTGATAATGTGACAGTGGTGACCACGCCACTAGAGGGTGAATTTTTCAGCTCAGTTATAATCTTTTAGGATCATCATTGCAGTGTATGGCCACACACACACACACACACACACACACATACACACACACCACTTGACTTTTCTGTCTCGCCCCCTAGAATGTAAACTCTACAGGGTTTTTTTTGAGTTATTGCTACTGCTATTGAATGATATCTAGCATATAGGAGTTGCTCAATAAGCATTTATGGCTGATGATGTGACTATTCTAATGAGTATAGTTCCCAGAGAGACTCAAATTGACCACAGCAAACTAATTCTACAGCATGGTTAGGGCTGAACATCTATGTCCCACCAATCCCTCAAAGCAGATCGAGGCCATCTGCTTCTGAGTCAGAAGAGCCTGGTCCTCCTGAGGGGCCCCCTCGAGGTCACCAACTTTTGCGGTACATGTCACCAATGCACACAGGACTGTCCTGCTCCAGCTTCCTAGAGGCCTGGGCCTCCCAGAGTTGGCCCCTGGCTTCTTGCCCATGGTGCATCCTTGTGGACCCAGCCTCTTCCCTCTTGGCCCCTTTGTTCCTGGGGTGCACTGGGTGTGGTGGTGCACACCTGAAATCTCAGCACTCGGGAAGTTGAGGCAGAAGGAGCTCAGTGAGTCTGAGGCCAGCCTGAGCTACATAGCCAGACCCTCTCTGACAAAAAGCAAGCAAACAAAACCCCCACAGGTATTCACCTATGCTTTCATTTTCTTTTCTTAAACCACAAACTAGAAAAATACATCTTCCATCTCCACCGAATAAATGGTAGGTATGTGTAACCGCTGCCCCAGATATTCCTGCTGAAGCCAAAGTTTCAGTGCACCACACTCACCTTTCTTACGTGCCCAGCACATTTGTGCTTTTGGTGTTATTTAATGCTAGTCACAAAATGTATGGATCCAGGAGTCAATAAACTACGGCTCTTGGACCTGCTCTAGACTGCCACCTGCTTTTGTTACTGAATTTTTTTATTGGAGCCCAACCATGCATTTGTGTGCGCAGCATTCCCACTGCAAAAGCTCACTTTCAGAAGCCAGGCTCCAGTGCACCAGTGGTGTGTCAAGGATCACGATCCTTTCACGTTAAAAACGAAGCTTTTCAGCGATTGCACCACACCGACTTCAGACTCACCAGTTGGCGGTGTCCATAGTGTGAGAAGCACAGTATTTGATCATGACGGTCTAATGAAGACCCTTCAGGGAGGGTACAGCTGTTACCCTTGATCCCAAGGAAGTAAACCGAGAAAGAGAATGAGAGCCACAAATGCCTGAGTAGTCGGCATCCACAGCCAGCCAGGTATGACACAGGCTTGCTCACAAGTGAAGCTGGGGCAGTTCATGGCATGGAATTTTCCTCTTCTCCAGCAGGAGGATATGCAAACAATATGCAAATTAGACCTGTAACTTTTAAAAGCTTCTTATTGATGGACTTTGGCAGGAATGTTAGTCTTGGTTCCTGCATCTCCACATACAATGAATAAAGGCATGTTACCCATGGGTATTTCCAATGGCGTAAAACTGTGGTTAAGTGTAAGCAGCAGGTTGTTTTAATTTAATTTCTTATTACCAATATGGACTCAGCAGTCCTGCTGGGTGCATCATGAACCCGACTCTTTGCACTGAAATAGTCACATACGATAGACCAGCAGAGCCTCACACTTGAGGACAAGGTCACTTCCTCCTGCTGAGTGTGGGTTGAGTCTCCTTGGTCTCCTTATTGGTACCTGATTCACAGAAGGTAGCAAAGGTGCTGATGTCTGAAGTTAGGTGGTGGAAGACTCTGACTGTTGCTTCTTCCTGCTGGTTCAGATGAAGTAAGCTGTCCCAGTGTGAGCTGCCCTGTGGACAGTCCCATGGATGAGGACCCAAGGGAGGCCATATCTGTGTTTCTGATCCAATAGAAATTGTGAGGTGACACGCATGTGTTGCCTTCAGCTCCCATGGTTTTGGAGCAACTTGTTATGCAGCAATAACAAACCATTCTGCTTTGTTGGAATTTGCATGAGTGGAATCCCGACCAACAGGTACAACTTCCACCCTTCACACCTGCTAGGGGCTCAGTGCTGTGGCAAGTGTGGGTACAGAGAGAAGAGATTCCTGCCCTCTGGAAGTTTGTGGCCTAGTTAGAAAAGGCAGTATGACCTCTGCTCTTTGTCTTAGCCACATGGACCATGGTGAGTCACTGCCCTTTATCCAACATGGTGCCCAGTGGATCTATTTATTCACAGAATGGCAGAGGAAGTCAATATAAAGGAGGAAAAGTTTACTTAGGCTCACAGCTTCAGGGGTTTCAGTTCATGGACACTTGGCTCTGCTGTTTCTAGGCCTGTGGGAAAGCAGAAACAGCATGGTGGCAGGGCAGGGAGCAGGAAAGCTTCTTATCTCACAGCATCCAAGAAGGAGTGAGAGAGAGGTAAAGTGGAAGGTGCCATGCATGGAGCAGGTGCCAGGATTACACCCCCGTGACCCACTGCCTTCAGCTAGATCCCATTTCCTAACAGTGCCCAGAGCTGCAAATTTTTTGGAGACTTCACCTATTGGGGCAGCACCCAATGATCCAAAGCACATCAGTTGGCCTTTGGGGGGCATCTTAACTCTAAACCATTTCCTTCCAGTTGATTGTGGTTTCTCATGGTCCCCACAGGTCTTTGTGGCATAGATCTATCTCAGTCCCTCAGCCCGGAGACTCTCGATGGAAGTGGGGATTAAGGAGACCTCTCGGAAGGGCCCTGGCCTCCCTGGGTTTGACTGCCTGAAGTTGTGTGTTGGTTCAAAAGGAGGCGTTAAGAAGTCCCGATATTACCACAAATTATTTAGTTTCTGAAAGTCAAAAATGAACCAGATGGCTTTTAAGGAAAACAGGACACACATCAGATTCCAATTATATTAAAATGATGACCCAATTTAGGGAAACACAAAGTGTCATAAAAATGTTTAAATAAACAAAATCTGCATATTTATGAAACCATAATATTCGCTGGGCTCCTCACTTTGGATAATGAATTTCTAAACTAGATGAATTTCATTCCAAACTTGCCAGTGAATCTGGGCTCGGAGAAGCTTGCGGTACTATTTGGAATTGCAGACTCTCGGAAAGAAGATGAAGAGAAAGAAGGAAAAAAAATTTAGCAAGCGCGTCGGCAGCCAACTCAGGAAGAGAAAAGGTCAGTTCTATACGAATGTGCTACATCCGCTTCTAATGCAACCAGGAATGGGGAGTGCTAGCCCTGCTGTGTTGACTGAACACAGACACCCCTCTCTCTGGCGACACTCCCTGTCACCCCACAAGCCCTCGCAGCCACAGGCAGACCGGGCGCTGGGCTGGGTTGCCAGAGACAGCCTGGGATTTATCTATTTATTTTTCCAGAGAAATGAAAAGCTCAGGGGGCACTTAAAATAAATTAGCAACTGCTCCTGACGGTGTCTTGTTCGTGGCGTCTCACATTCCCGATGCTGGCAAGGACCAAGTTGCCTGCCTCCCCATCTCTCCCCACCAAGCTCAAACTGCTAACAGAACAGTGGGCTCCTGCTAACGGGTGTGTGGCGGAGCAGGCTTCGGTGCTGGGAGGGAGAGCCAGGAGGGGTCCGGGTTCGCCGGGTGCTTTCGGGGTCACACGGGCTCTGGGCATCTATCGGAGGCATTGAGAGGCCAAAGTGGGCCTGCCACCATGGCTTTCTTGGAGTGGCGCTTGGTGTCACCTCTGCCAGGGAGTGTCTCTCGCTGGATTACATGCGCAGCATTTTTAGGAGATTGCTTCTCCAGACAGGGGATGTGTACTGTACCTTGCCCTTCCCCTGCCAAGCGCGCGTTCATGCGGCGGGTGGTTATTTACTGAGTGGCCAACGTGCCTGGTATAGGAGACACAGCCACGGGCAAGCACAACCTGGTCTTCCTGGTGGCCTCCCTGCTCTGCGTCACCACCCACAGTGGGTGATGACGCCAGCGATCACTTCCTCCAAGGAAGGAGAAACCCGAGCCCCCAAATCAGCAGTCACAGAGAAAGAGGCCATTCTGGGCCCTGTAGCACTGACAAAGGGTGGACATGTGCCACCCTGAAGCCAAGGTGCTGGTCCCCTCCCTGGGTGGTTCGTTCTCCAGGAACAGCCAGCTCCCCGTCTGCCCCCGAGGGGGTGATGTGTGCCAGAATCTCTTTCTCCATGCTCTTAACCTTAAACCACTGTCTTCCGTTCCTTGACCCCTCAATAAAATAAAGGTTTCTTCACTTTTTCTTCTTTCCCTTTTTAGTTGTTGCTTTTCATGCTCTGATTAAAAAAATAGCTACTAAACCTAGATAATATTAAATGAGAAAAGGTTTCCCCTCTCATTTCCCAACGTGATATTCATTTATATTAATTTCTGCCTCCCAATAACAGTTTCCACATTCATCATCTGTGTGAACAAAGAATTAGAAAGATATAAATTTAAGGATCTAAAATGTCTTTTAAAATGCACTGTATGACAGAACACTCTTTCTATTATTGCATCCCACAGTTGCTCCTTTTAGGTGACTAGCTTTTATTGAAAGTGTCTATATATTTTTTAAATTAATAAATTTACTGCCAGAAAAGCCCTTCTTTACGGGAACCTGTGTAATTTCCTACCTGAGTGTCCATAGATAATAAAAATCAGGGGCTCCTCAGTTCTAGGCACTTTTGTTGGAAGCATCTAATTTTGTCACAATGTCGCCTCCTCCAGCAGATTATTTTCACAGTGCTTATTCCTCATAGGTTTTTTTTTTTTTAACTTTTTAAATTCTGAACTTTTTTTTTAACCTCTTGAGTAGAGGGAGGGTTGGGGGAGGTACTAATTGTCTCTTCACCAGAGTTTAAGTGCAACATTTTTCATTAGAATTTAACAAATGTTCATCTTGAAATAGAATGACGTAGGTCACACGGCTCCCCGTTAACCTCAGCACATTAGAGTTGAGGCTTTTTATTCTCCGATCAATGTCGCATCTTATTCTTGGACTTAATTTAGTATAAGACTAATCTGACTGTCTCTCCATTTATTTTTTTTTTCTCTCTCTGGCTTTAATAAAATTAGAATTAATTTAATATAATGCAATCTCTAGATTTTTTTCTTTGTGAGCATAGAAATGCCAAATACAACAATATGCTTTGATTTTTTTCTTGCCAGTGGTAAACTATTGTGCAAAATAATTATACAAATACACAGGAACATCTGGTCTTTTGAACCGTACTCACTGCTGAGTTTAAACATTGCATGCATTTGACAAAATTAAAGGAGTTTTTTTCTTTGTTTTTCCTGGGCTTTAAATAGTAAGCCACAAATAGTACTTACAGTTATCATTTCTAGTTCATTTTGAAGACAGTGTAAGGAGACTTATTTTGCATTTGGAAGACTTTTGTAAACTGGGGTTTGTTAAACCAGGGCTTGGTTTATAATGTATCACAATACTTGATTAAAACAATGACCCAAATTGAATTAAAGCTGGGGGGGGGACCTACTAAATTCTTTTCTCGCATTTTATCCACAACAATTCCTAAATGCCGTCAGACAATTAGGGCAATTTTGATATCTTTTGTAGGGTAAAGTAATTAAAATTATTACTGCCACTTTCGTAATAAACTCGTGTGACTTTGAATGTCTGTCCCGGCCCTCTTTCATGATGGAGACATCATACAATCTGTAATTGTGCTATTAAGGAAAAGAGAGCTAATCTTTTTGCATTTGAAGTAAGCCTTCATCATCAGCCCAACAAAGCCAGACAGATCAAAAAAGAAGCAGAGAGAGCATTTAAGGAAATTAGTACGAGTGTCAGTTAAAAGGTAAAAATTAATGCACTTATTACTGAAATATGGTTGAAACCTACGTTCTTTTCATTTCTTTGATATTTCTAAGGCATAAAACATTCAATTAACTTTCCATTGTGTTTGGGGGAGAAAAGGCAGAGGATCGTCAGAGAAATGTTCGGGGTGAGGGGTACTTGGAGAAAAATAGACCGGGATGTGTAAGCAAGAGACCCTGAGCCAGCAGCCCAGGCCACCAGGACGGAGTGTCTCAGCCCCGAGGAGACACCTGCTTAGGAGTTCTAGTGGGCTCTAAGGTCTGCTCCTTTGTTTGTTCTGGAGATTTGAAAAATTACAGCGTGCAATTCTTTGCTTAAAAATCATAGGCGAGAGACCATGGGGGGTGTCGTGAATCTCTGAAAGAGGAGCCACGCCTCATTCTTCAATATAGTAGCAATGTGGGGTAACAGCAAATATAAGAGAGAAGTGCCTGTGTGTTTAGATGAGGAGATAACTTTTGTCTGTGTCTAAAAAAATTTTTTTTAACCTGTGATCGTATGTTGACTGTTGCCGTGATTGTAACAAGAGAAATAAAATAAAGTTGATTTAACATAAAAAGCAGTATGGGGAAGGAAGGGAAACTATAGGGCCTGGGGTCAAAAAGATTAGCACGTGATGACTAGCCCCGTCGCTGCATGCTGTGTGATTTCACACGGGCAGTGCGACGTCTCTGAGTTAATATTCACTTCTCTATAGCGGGAATACTGTTATTTGCTTGTTAAATGACCAATAAGTATGCAAATGTTTCACCTCAAATGCACATAGTGGAAACTCACAAATGCTAATTTTTTCACCCCGACACCGTCACTTTATCATCCCTTTATAATATGAAAGATAAATCAATCACCCTTCCGTGGTATTAATGCTGAGTACAATCAGGATTCGGTGTGACTCTACACTGCTTTTCAGGGCCAAGTGCTTTATTTTGCTTGGAAATTTTTGTAAGTTTATTCGGTGGGTAGATGTATGAGGCTACTCTCAGAACATCAAAACTCTTTAGCTGAACAATCATTATTTGACAATTGCAGTTCAGGAATTTTAAAAATTGCATAATGAATCAATCTTCTTAAATTGTATGCGTGTCAGATTATGATCATCTTGCTGTGAAAATGTTCGCTAGAGAGGGCCCCACATTTAAAGTAGAAATTGCAGGGTTCACACACCCTCATTTGTCTCTATCATTAATGAAACATTGTTTTATTGCCCTGAGAAAAATACTCTTGCACATATTATGAAACAAATTTTAATAGAGAAATACTCTTGAAATGATTTCCTATCATCACACAATAGAAGCAAGCGCTTTTTCTCCCTAAATCTTAGCCCGGGTAGGGGAGTGTAGTGTAAGTATCTTGTAAATATTTTAAATGAACACAAATAGGTTTATTTCCTAAGATGTGGCTTGTCATGAGTGTGTGGTTCACTACTCTCTCCTTTTATGCAGTGCTGGAGGTCGAACCCAGGGCCTCAAGTGTGTTATACCTGAACTCATTGAATGCACGTTACACATAAAAGCATGAACTGATCTATATACTTTGTTGAGGCAAAGGAAAAAAACCTCTCTGTTTTTGAAGAAGTATCAGTTCCAACCTATGTGAGTCATTCTGGCCTCATAAATGCAATCAAAAGAGGGATACAGCAACTGTTCTCTTACCAGAAGCAATTTTGAGTTGAGAACAAGCCAGTTCTATAAAAGAAATACCCTTTCAACTCTAAAGCAATGGCTAGAAAGTTTAAGAAATCTATCCCCAAGGGGGAAAATTTCCTTTGCAATAGTTGTGCTACTTTGTAGCCAACTCAGTTCTGGTCCTTAAGGAAAATAAGTTGTAAAGTCCCAAATCACTGATGTTGTGATGCTGACAATGATGATGAAGATGGTTTGCACGTGATAGAAGTCGGTGGTCAGAGACAGTTTTACACCTCTGCAAAGACAATGAGGCAAAGCAGGAAAGTAAAAGCCACCATTACTCTAAAGCCTAAATGTGATACATGTTTTTAAATTAAAAAAAATTTTTTTTCCCCTTCCTCTATGCATTTGGGTGATGATACTGTCTTTCACCTGCACGCAGCAGAACTGCAGTCAGGAGTACAGGACCGACCGGGGGAAGAGAGCTTGCCCTCAAGCCATCTGCAGATTTTCTCAATTTCAGCTCTGTTTGGAGGCCACCTGGATAGGAGGCAGCAGGAGCAGCGGGGTCGGGATGGCTGCGTGACGGAGAGTGACAGGGGAGAGGAGGCTTGGAACTGGCCTGACCCATCTATACCGAGGGGGAGGGTGAAAATCCACCCCCAGGCGGGGCAGGATGCTGGTGCACGCCGGCAACTCCAGTGCTCCACCACGATGGGGCAGGAGGACAGCGAGTCCACGCCTAGCCTGGAAAGGTTAGCCACTTAGCAAGGTCTTGCCTCCAAACTATAAAGTGCTGGAGAGATAGCTCAGTGCAAAGGCTCTGGGTTCATTCCCTACTTAAAAAAATACCCAGTGCAAATGCAGACCAGGCCTGTTGATCTCTCAGTCTAGAGGAAAGAACCAGCAGGAGGGGGTGATGCAAATGAGGGGACCCACACACTCTGTGCCAAGGCGTCTCCTGGGACCCCGTGGTTTGCTGAGTCCTTGTCCACTTACCGCTGCCCTTTTTCCTTCGTCTGGCCCCATGAGGTCAATGGGATGAGCAGTTTAAGATTCCCAACATGGAGATGGGGGGAGCAGGGAGCAAAAGTGAGGGGCAGAGAGTGACCGACCAGGCCTTGCTTGAGGTCACAGTGCCTACCAGGGCATAGTGTCCTTGAGGAGTGGGCCTGTTTTGGGCCCTGGCGTCTGCTCCCTGCAGATGAGCGAGGCACTTCTGGAAGCCACACACAGGGGCTCCCGAGATGGTCAGTGAGCTGGAGCAAGAAGGTCCTCCTCCTCCCTGAGCCTTCGCCCTGCCCTTGACCAACTGCAGCAGCTCTATTTTGTTATTTAAAAACCTAGAATATTGCTGGTGGCTGCCATGAAGGAGGCTGCATTTTTCCAGTCCTCAAAGGCACCTTTTCATGTGTTCTTGATTCTCACAGAGACCCAGAGAGAGGTCAACCCAGATGCAAGGCTACGGTTTTCTCCTTCCCCACCTCTGCGAGCTGGGGGAGACACTTGATCTCCTTGTGCCGTTTCCTCTTTATAAGCTGATGTCCGACCCTGTCAGGTCACGATGAGAAGCCCCTGTAAACACCTAAAGACTGAGCCAGTGCAAACACACATGCTTCATGCGCTGCCTGCCCTGCATGTGAGTCAGTGCCACCGCCGTGCACGCAGGCGGGCAGGTGCTACGTCTGCACGTTGAGGTGCAGGGAGTGAGGCTGTCGGCACTGAACTGTATCCAGCCTCTGAGCAAAGCCAGGTGGGGTGTAGGAGGCTGGGTACATCTGCACGTCTAGTTCTAGTCCAAAGCTTGACCTGTGACTCAGGCGCTGACGTGCTGGTGGGTGAGTCCAGGATCAGGAAGGGGGACAAGTCCAGGGCAAACCAGTAAGAAGAATAGTGGCGTGCTTGGACCTTTCAGTTTTGCTCAGCTGCTCCCTACTGGTGAGGCGTTAGGAACCTCCATTTTCGATGCTCTCTATGCATTTAAGTCCTCTGTGCATGAATTGGAAGACCTGAGTCAAAAAGCCACGCACATTTTTACAGCCAGTGTGAGGCTGCAGAAGTCGGACTCCACGGTTTGCAGTCAGCGCTTCAGGACAGCGTAGCACACAGCTCCCTGCTATGGAAGGGACCGAGAGCTGTAAAACCAGGAAGAGAAACAGACACAGGCACACTTCCAGCAGAATGGGCAGTTCCGGGTGGCTGCCAGCATTGTCCTGGGCTAGAGACGGGCCTCTATCAATGCCTCTTTTCCCTTCCACCACGAGGGCAGCACACAATTTTAATCCAAGAAAAACTGAACTCCCCAGTACCCTTTCACCTTTCTCTTGTGCTCAGCAAAATGTGCCAGTGTTGACCTTGGCTCTGAGGCCAGAGTTCGTGGGTTTGAGCCTTCTTGGCTCCTACACTTGGCTGCGGAATGATCCTGGCCCACTCACTGTTTGAGTCTTGGTTTCTGTCCACACGCAAGCGATGAACAGAATGAGCTTGAGGTCCACAGTGAAGAGCTGCCCATGGTGGGGTCCAAGGCCAGTTGTTCAGGGGTTCCCTTAGGCTGTGCTCACGGGTGTTCACCGTCGGGATGCTATTGTTGCTGTTCTGTCCTTGTCCTGCAGTCTCTCTGTCCTCTTCGCCTCTGCCAGTGCAATATCAGACTTTTGCACAGCCTAAGGGCCCTGGGCTGGACATTTGTCCCTCCACACGTGGAGTGAACAAATCTGTATCTGTGGACAAATCAGGCCACTCGATTGTGAATCGCTTTCTATTCATTCCCTTAAAAGGGACCATGAGGACCCAGCGGTGGTACTTGGGCACCTGCTCCTCCCTGTCCTTTGTGCCTCAGTTTCCTTATTAGCCAATGAGTGACATAAGGGTGTGATGCTATTTGTCATTGATGGTGTCCGGCTGGGGAAGGGGCTTCGTGGACACTGTTAATTGTTTTGGTCACTGGAAATACAGCGGGCTGAGAAAAGCAAACTCGTTCTACCTACTAACACCCAGTAAGTGGCTACAAAGTGAATAAATGTGTGGGGGAAAAAAATGAATACTCTGATTATGATACTTGTCCCCAGACTGCCTTGCTGTCTTGTTTACTTAACATAAAAATTGCTAAATTCATTGAAAAGGCGCTAGGTGCCATTCACATGAGGTGAAATTTTATTTCTCTCTCTCTCTCTCTCTCTCTCTCTCTCTCTCTATATATATATATATATATATATATATATATATAACAATACTGACATCCTTTTGCATGTTGGCCATTGAGCCTGCTTGGCTGGCAAGATGAACATCACGGTTACCAGAACCGCATCATTCATGTCTCTATTTTTATGCCGATAGCTCTCGCACCTCTCCCTCCCTCTCTCCCTCCCTCCCTCTCATCAGTATCCATAGCTCTGTCTGCGTTTCTGTGTTTTTTCCCATCTCTGTATTCACACTCATCATACCTACTCCCGTATCCGTTCTCAGCTCCGTGTCCGTATCTTTAAGCTGGCTCTGTACTCATGTCCAGATTCACTTCCAGATAAGGAAACTGAGTCAGGCTCAGCGACTGGACCAGCTGAGGTCCCTGGATGAGGCATAAAGAACTAGAGAGACTTTGGATCTCCTGACTGCAAACCTAGCTTCTCTCATGCCAGACTCAAATAAACAAGATTTTTAAAAAGGAAAAGAAAATAAAAGAGGGAGGGAGGGAAGTGCAGACGTGGTAATTTTTTTTCTGCTATTCAAGAAGCTCGCTATTTGGCCAGCCCTCTGTCTGTCTGTGTTTTTATTAACTAGATGTGTTTTGGTATGAAGAGCTACAGACTCCCTGGGTAGGAGACAAAAATGTTCTTTATCATCTGTGTCTTAATGTTTAGAATTTGTTGAGAGGTTTTGAAAAACTAGATTTGTTTTTTAAATTAATAAATACGGTGCAGTTATTTTTGGGGAGATGTTACATGGTTATCATGCTGTTAGCAACCATGCTGAGGAGCGTATTCTGGAAAGTTACTGCATTTGTTCGCATTTAAACCAGATCTGTTTGGGAGGCGCCCCACTGAATTTCTTTGGTCTTTCTTTTCCTCCCTTTTCTTTCATAGCTTTTATACCAGGATATGGACTGCCAGTATGCTTTAAATTCATATCATTTTTACACCTGTTCTGAGAGGCAGATGGCAAATCTCCAATTTTAAAACAAGTTAGCAAATATTTTAAGAAGTGGGGTAGAAGATTGCTTTTTATTCTCTTAGAAGTTTAAGAATGGAACTGCAGCAAATGATTTACTTGACAGGATTTTTTTTTTTTTTAATGAGTTGATCTGACTGGAACACATGATCTCCTACGGATTCTGTTCATAAAGAACTTCCAGGTCTGCTTAGTTCCACAACAATTTCTAGGGTCAGATTTCAAGGTCTGCCAAGTCCTTTTTTCCAAACGTAAAATTTATAGAAAAAAGAAAGCATATGATATTTCATTTTGAAACTGAAAAATAACAATAATGCTCACAAGAATAGTGGCATCTTTTAAGTTAGAGGTTTGAAAAACAGTCATTTTTTCAGTGTTGAGATCTGTTTATGTCCCTTTTAAAAAGCTATTTTTTGGTCTCCCAAATTTAGCAAATTTTTGATTTAAAACAATCTAAAGCAAATGTAAATTCCTGAAATCCACTTTGGGACTCAGGTTAAGCCATATTCTAATCTTGTTTTATGTGTTTCCTTTTATCTATGAGAATGATCAATGTGCTCTTGCAATTTTGGTTTCTTCGGTGGCAAAGAAATGCTTCTCATATGCACTGACTCTCCTTCCTTCCTCATTGTTTTCTCTGTGCAGAATAATTCAACTTAACCGAGCAAGTGGGTGCAAAACAAGGACGAAATCTTAGGCAGGACAGTTCGTTTTTAAGAAGCAAAAGTTTACATCTTCAAAGCCATTTTCCCCTCTTAGAAAGAAATATGAAAAGAAGAATCAGAGCGAGTCTCTTAGGCAAGAAGAGAGTCTCTGGCTTTTTGTTCCATTTATTGAACACTACAACTTCTTTGGGGTTTCTAATTTATTTTGCAATTCACACAGTGCACTATAAACACCATGTAAAGTTTTCAAAGCTTAATTAACAGCTACAGGATAATGGCGGGCCAAGATTTCAGAGGCATTTAAGTTCGGCTCCAAGAACGTGAAGAGGCTCCATGCAGCAAGCTGTGAACTTGAATCTCTGCACATAAAACCTTCAGGACCCAGGACCGAGGCTTGGTTTCGGCCTGAGGAACTCAACACACCTGCCTCTTACCCCTCTCTGTCCAAGGCGCTTCCCACGGGAGCCCTGCTGTGCAGCTCTCCTTCTTTAAGAGAGAGGAAATAGATGAGAATCCAAGTGTATAGCATTTAACTGAAGGTTCCAAAAAGTGACTTTTACATTGCTCAAGGGGTGGAGGTGGGGTCTACTGTCTGAGCGCAGGTGAAAACAACTCCAAACAAACAAACACCACACACACAAACAACCCACAGCCCCAGCTCTCATGACGGACCCATTGTGGGGATGATTCGGACCTCCAGCAGGAGCCAAAAGGGGCGGCCTGGTCCACAGTGTCCCGCTTCCGCCGCGCCCTACAGTGGAGCCCCCACACCGCACCCCGCGTGCTCACACACCTTCTGGGCCTCCCTATTTTCCGGTGCAGAGTGGAACTGAGAATCTCTGTCCCCAGTGGAGCGTTGTGCTCAGTGCAGTATCTGGGGGAAGGAGGGTCAGGCTCTGGAAAGGCTGCACGTGACCGCTACAGCCTCAGTTTACCCATTTTGAAAATGACCAGACAGAATTCTGGCTGCCGAGGTCTTTCCCAGCGCCTGTGAGGGGCCCGAGGAAAAGGGGGAGGCCGTTTGCTCCTGGCTTCCTGTTCTCAAAACCTCAGTTTACCCAGCGGCCGTCTCACCCAGGGGGAGAGCCTGAGGGTGGGGCCGGCCACAGACCGTCCGTCCGTCTGTCCGTCCGTGTCCTCCTCCACACCTGCGAATCCGCACCCTCTGCGGAACCACACACAGGCATTTAATTACGATGCACCCTTTAATCACTCTCTCAGCCGCCCGTTTCATCCCGTCCCAGTGTTTGTGGAAGGTTATTTTTGCTATTCGATCTGTCTGTTGGCCAGGTCTCATTAAAAAAAAAGTCTTCTAATTTTTTAAGCTTACAATTTTGTGCATCTATTTGTAAATGCAAACAGGGCTTTTATGTGACTCTCATTTTAAACCAAAATGCCCTGGAACAACAGCACCCAACAGCAGGGAGCGGGGTCCCGGGAAGGCGCAGGCGCCACCTGCTCCGGGCTCCTCTTGCTGTGACCTTGGCCCCGAAGCCCAGGGTCAGGCGAACTCCCCCAGGCCGAGGGCTGGAGGCTGAGCAAGCCCGGGCCGGAGCCGCTGTGGGCCGGGTTTTCAGCTCGGCGCTGACTGTGAGCAGTTTAACCACAACGGGAACAATGGTGATGTAAAGGCCAAGGGGAAGCCAGACCGCCGGGCCTGGCGAGCTCTCCCGAGGGCGGGCCGAGCGCGCAGAAGTGCAGTCCGCGTTGGGAGCCTCCGCGCTGCAGACCCTGGAAAGGTCCGGGGCCCCGGGCCACAGAGACCCCAGCCCCACCCCATCACCCCC
>PVLA01017969.1:0-15769 GCA_004027455.1 Hydrochoerus hydrochaeris | reverse complement strand
CTGTAGTGGTTTAGTGCCTTGATCACTGAGCACTCAGTCCAATTCTGAGAATCAATTTCTCTATGCTGCTCCCATGCTAGAACATAGTTCTCTGAGGTTATCTTCTCAAAGCAAATTCTTTCACTTTTGCAATTTTGAGGCTGCAATGGGTGGAGTCTTGCTTCTTGTAATATCCTCAGGCCATCTTTTCTAGTCTCCTGTTCCTTCTCAGCAATCAAGATCTCTGCTCTATCTTTTCAGTGCACGGGTTTTACTGGAGCTTCTTTTCCAACCAAACTCATAATGATTTAAATCATTCTGCTGGGCTTAGTTCTTGATTCTCAACACAAATCTGGCTGAAATTCCCAAACAGTAGCCATGCCACTGCCTCAATATTTGACTGCCTTGAAATTTCTTCTACCAGATTAATTAGTCTGCCACCCCTAATTTCAGTCTCAGACAAAGTCTCTGGACATGAACAAAATGCAGCCAAACTTATGCCAAGTAATCACACATATTGCCTGGAGTCCAACTATCAACATAGTCCTACTTCCCAGCAGAAACCTCTTGGAGACTGGTCTTTACTGGCAGGATTTTTATCAGCCCTCTGATTTTCTGAGTTCTTACCAGAATCTCCCATGCAGTATAGCCCAAAGTGTCCCAAGTCTACATTTTTAGTCAGCATCTCGATATCATTCCAAACTCTTTCCTCAAGCCAGTCCCAAAGACTCCAGAAGCACATGGTCAGGTATAGCCACATAAACGACCCTAGTTGTCTGGTACCAAATTATGCCTTAGATAGTTTTCCTCACTGCTGGGACAAAATACCTGACACCCAAAATTAAAGAAGGAAAGGTTTATTTATCTTACAGTTTGTAAAGGTTTCAGTCCACAGTCAGATGGCTCCAAGTCACAATGGAACATGGCAGAGGGACCATAATTCATGACAGCAGAGGTTGAAAGTACAATGAGAGAGGGAAACAGACAGATAGAGACAGAAAGAAATAAAAAGAGAGAGACAGAGAGAGAGGCTTTTTTGCCCTTATATGCAAGCTACTTGCCCTAGGATTTCAGCTATGGTTCCAGCATTGGACCATGAATCAATCACAAACTCTAGATTCAGCTGCCTCCTAAAAACCTTCCCCTGTGACTGCATGAGGTTTTTTGCAAGACATCTGGATACAAACCATAACAGAAGTCAGTCAGCAAAGCCTCCCTAATGTTATCTCATTCTAAGATTGGAGGAACCGGAGAAAAGCAGGAAGTAAGTTGGTAAGGATACTGCAGAGATAAAATATTTTCCTTTGGGGGGGTCTTAGTATCATAATATTTTCAGTTTGCTTTTTTTGTGTCTACCAGAGATTCTTGGACCTCTCCTCCACCACTAAAGACAGAAAAATTAAGCTTCCTGTCTTTCCAGTGTCTGATTGAGTTCAAAAAAATTTCAAAAACGCCATTTAAATTTTGGTAAACACATACTGCTGAGGGGAAACCCTCAGGTGGAATGATGGGTGTGACTCTTTTTGTTTGCATATTTCTTTTGATAGGGAATTTCTGGACTTGAAGATACAATAGAATTCTTTTGGATGAGATCATTTAAGGTTGAACTTAGATCATAGATTGTGGTTTGATGACTTTTCAACCTAAAGTCCCTATTCATATAGGACCTCCATATGATAGAGAGGAAATATAGCTCCCAACCTGCTAGATATCAGATATTCTGAGCTCATGTTTCCCAAAATTGAATAATTAATTGTAAGGAACAACAGAGGTTGAGAGTAGAACATTTTCCTTGACAGAAACCAGTCCTTGCAGGCAAGAGGGGACCTCAATGACTAGTCAGGAGCCCACTTATCAAAGTTTTATTGAGCAAAATCATGATGGGTATAAAGTCATGAGGTGGAGCAAAATTATGGTCAGCCAATAATATTACAAGTATAGCTATTTAGAAATACTGATCCAATGAGGAAGCAAGTCATGTAGCAAGTGTATATGGAAAAAACAAGGCCTGTTTTGGAAGACATGAGTAAGGCAGTCCTGGTCACCCACCTGGGTGACTGATGTCTATCTATACTTTAAGGGACAAGTGATACCAATTAGAGTATATCACTCATCCTTTGGGGAGGTTTGTAGGCCTAGTCATTCCATCTTTATTGTGAGACCTGGCCTTTAACAGCTGTACCTCCAGTCACAGATGTAATGTACTCTCACCTTCCACAGTGACTCCTTCGAAGACCTAGCCCTGTCTGACTGCCTAACTTAGCTCTTGTATATTAGTCCCTCCTCTGAAGAGGTAAACCTAACTGCTGTAAGAGGGCAAGGGACAATGCTTGTTCTGGCTACTTCTGTGTGAAGGGTGTCCAAGTTGTAATTGGCAGTTTGAGGTACTCCACAGAGGCTCTGTTTAAATGCCCTCATTAGATGCCAGGTGTTCTTATCTCAGATTGGCATATAGCTTTAGTTGTGGAGAAGACAAGAATAAAGAAACAGTTAAATATGCATGGATTAAATAATAAGGTAAAGAAGATTATGATGAATAGAATCAATAAATATTTCCATCAGAAAGTGCCAGTAATAGCCTCCCACAAAGAAAGTAAGGAAAAGATCTAGTGAATTTCAGAATCCTGTACAGAATTAACATCATTCAATATTTTAAAGTCATTGAGATATTAGCAGAATGATCAGGGATGTACATACAGCATTCAGCTTTTAAAATTGCACAAGTACCCCTCTTGTGCTGCTTTAGAATATCTAATGGTGTCTGATTTTGGAGGATGGCTTGCCTTATTCCTTTTACTTCTTCATTTAGGGGAGAGAGACTAGTCAAGGTGTCATTTAAGGCCCATTGAGTAAAATTAGTCAAGGCCTCAATGACATCCATGACATCCTCTAACACTAAAGAGAGGATGAAGATAGAAGCCGGATGATCATATCAGTGAAACACACTTCTAGACCATCAGTGATATAGATGGGGTAAGTTTGCAGGTTGGTTGATATTATTGACACCCCTGCCTTGTAATCAACAAAAGTCCCAGTGTGCATCCCCCTATGTATCCGGGGGTATCTGTGATCACAAACTGGTTTGATAGGACCAATGAGTGATATTTGAGGATCCCATCTAGTTCCAAAATGATTAAGCCAGTCAGTTGCAAACCAGTCTTCAACCTGCAAAATTATTTTGTGTTTACAGAGCTTGAGGGGGGGGGGATGTCCATCCCAAGTATTTAGTAGAACCATTACTGTGTACCCAGCCTTTCTTGTCCCATTTTCCATGAAGGAACTGCCTTCACAAGACCATCAAATCAGTGTCAGTAAAAGATACATCTAACAAGTCTTTCTTGACTGCCTACATATGAAAGATTATCTGTTCATGTCTTTCAGCCTCAATTCCTTCTCTTTCTGGTAGAAAGGTGGTTTCAGGTTTAAGGAGGCACATGTCTTTATTTGAAAGGCTGGTCTGTCTAGGAGTAGAACCTGGTATTTAAGAAGTTGGTTGTCTGATAGCCATAGGCTGCCTTTAAAAGAAAGAAGTCCTGCCATGCTGTGATGTGTATATACAATGAGATATTTGCATAAAGTCAGTTTGGATGCTAGGACAGTACAGCAGCCATAGCTTTAAGGCCTTCAGGCCATCCCTTTGCTATAATGTCTAATTTATGATACAGATACCCTATGAGTTGTTGAGCAGGTCCTGATCCTGCATAAGCACCCCCAAAATCAAGTTTCACCTTTCATCACCTTACAGACTGAAACACAGTCCTATCAGCAGGCTCAGTTCTGGGGTACTCAGAAGCACTTGTTTAAGCTTCTGCAATGCAGTTTGTGAATCAGTCTCATGTTAAAATATGGATATTTGCCTTTTGGGCTTCCTTTCTAAACTGATAGATTGATCATGTTGTCTCACCATACCCTACTATTGAAAGGAGAGAAAAACAAGCCTGCAATTCCAAGAATTCCCTTCACTGTCTTATGGTCTTGAGCTGCAGGGAAGAAAGATTTGGTTTAATTATCTCTTCCCCCAGCATTCCAGTTCCCTTAGATATGAAGGCTCAAGTATTTAACTTCAGAAATCTTAGAAGGCATTATCTCTAGTGAGGAAAAATATTAGGACCTTTGAGTTGTATTTGCAATGAGGTAGCTCTTATTACTCTACCTTTTCTACCTTTAGTTGCCCACACTTCAGGATTTATGTCTATTTCCATGATGGGGAGGCAGTGTAGCTGACCTACGTACATTATAGTATCCAAACAAGATATCTCTTCCTAGGAAGGGAACTGAACTTTCAGGCATAATTTTAAAAGGAACGAGGGAAGAAAAGCCATCCTTCTTACAGCCTAAGGATTGTAAGAAATAGTTGTCTCCTCTCCAGTGACTCCTTTCACTGAAGTATGACAGCTGTAAAGAAGCCCAGGGTTGAAAAAGAAAGTCCAAGACACATGCACCAGTGTCCAGCAATAGGCCAGTTTCTTCCTCCTCCATTGTCATGATCACCTGAGCTACTCCATGGAGATGGCAGTCTGGTCAGAAGGAGAAGGCAGAGTGCTCTAGGGCCTTCAGTCTTGCTGGATCAACTGGTAACATAGGTTTGATCCTTGGGACTTCCACTTCAGGAGGCAGTACAACTTTCAGTAGTCATCTTTTTAATCAGGGCATGGCTCAAGGGGCCTCTGTCATGATGTTTCTTATCACAGTCTCTCCTAAGGTGACCTGGATTTCCACAGCAATAGCTGATTAGCTTAGTTGTTGAGCTCGTCTTAGAGCCCTGGGAATAAGATTTACAGTCTACTCCTTTTAGAACTGCAACCAAAGAAGCCACTTACTCTTGATCTCTTTGTTTCCTCATCTTTGCCTCCTCCTGGTCCCTATTATACAATACTGAGGTGGCAATTGTCACTAAGTGGACTATCTGGAGCAGAAACCTTCTTTTGTAGCATTTTTTGAGTGTCTGAGGCTGACTAGTTAATATACGTGTCTTTAAAAATGATTTGTTCAGTCGGATGTGATGGCACATGCTTGTAATCCTGGCACTCAGGAGGCTGAGGCAGGAGGATTGCTGCAAGTGTGAGGCCAACCTGGACTACACAGTGAGTTCAAGGCCAGCCTAAACCATATAGTGAAACCCTGCCTCAAAACACACACACACACACACACAAATAATCTTTACTATCAAATAGGAACCAGGAATGTATGTTTCATCAGTGTCACTTGTAAATGATCTAGAAGACTAAAGGGTTCTCATCTTTTTCCTGAGGAATAGTTAAAATAATTAAAGGCCTCAGTTTTCAGCCTTCTTAGACCTTCAAGAATACATGTCTGAATACATGTGTTTTATTCCAATCTTCTGTCTGACTGATAGACCAGGAGGGATCTTGAGTAGGGACTGCTTGGGCTTCAGTAGGAACCAACTCTTTCCCCTGGCTGCCATCTTCTGTTCTTCTAAAACTCGCAATAATATATTCATCTCCAAATATAATATCAGATTTTAATGCTGTTTGTCTCTCATTAGAAGTCAATCTTTGAGGTGAGAATAACATTACTTCTTTCCAATCTAATTTATGGTCTGAATAACTCCCCTAACAACCTCAATGTACCTATTAGGGTCATCCGAAAATGTTCCCAGATCTTGTTTGGTCTGTTGGAGGTCACTGAGAGAAAAAGACACATGGACACAGGTAGTGCCAAACTCTCAACTTACCTCCTGTATAAGGGATCCTGTCTTTGAACAGAATCAGTTAAAGATGGACATAGCTCAGCAGAAGGTTCAGTTGCTGCTGACTTAGAAGCCTTACCCTTAGGATATCATGGAAAACTGAAGGGAACCTCAGGCTCTGAAGAGCCAGTGGGGGGAACCTCAGGCTCAGTGATAGTGGATGAGCCTTAGATTAAGGTTGCCTTGGAAACTTTATCCTCAGGTCAAAAAGCAAGGAAGAGGAGTCTCAGGCTCATTGATAGCAGATGTATCTAATTATGCTGTAAGGGCCAGGGATATCTTGTTTTCCTGTTTGCTTACCATTAAAGCCAAGTAAGGATTGTATCTTAATACAAAGAAAATCTGAACATAAGGCAATTCTGACCATTTTCCCTCTTTCTAACAGTAAAATCCTAGTTGTGAAATAGCATCATAATCATTCCATTTTGCCTCTAGGGAATAGGAAGGCCATGCATAGGTGAAGAAAAATATTAAACAGCTCTTTCTCAATATATGAGGGCCAAACAATTTCCAGTGTTTAATATACATTTAAAAGGAATAAGGGAATTTGACTTTGTGTGCCACACCTGCAGCAGAAGAGGAGAAACAGGCATCCCTTTTATTTTCTGCTTGGGTTTTATATTCTCTCAAAGTATCTGTCAAGTGACCTGCTCCAGAGTAACTGGCTGCTATCTGGAGAGTTTCTCTGGAAACTCACACTCCTAACTCCAGCATGTATTTCCAAAGGTACAAGCTACAGTTGATTATAGCTGTAACAGTCATGTTTAAAGAAGGAAGTACTGCTAACAAAATTAAACCAATAATCAAGAAACCTGAACCACTGCTTTCTAATCCTTTGAGGGGGAAAAAAATCAAAGGCCAAATTGGAAGTAGTCAGAGCACCTCTCATCCAGCAAAAGGGATCATTTCTAGAGATCATTAAAAGTCAAGTAATGGCTTGGAAAAATCCTGCCCTAGGCTCTAGGGTGAAGACTACAAAATATTTGTGTTGTCTACCCAGTTATATAGGCAATCTTCTTTAGCAGCAAGACAAGGCTAAGTTTTACTCAAAATTCACCCTAAAATTTCTATATCTGCAATATACTTATAAAACTCAGGTTAAATCCTATACTCATTTTTCAGCAAGTACAATTTACACATTAATGAAAGTACTTCCCTCCCCTGTACACAGAAATGATAAGAATCAGGCCTAGGATGGAAGAGAGATAGCCAAAAGGTTGGGAATTTTTCCTTCAACTAAATGTATTTTAGTTCCTTGTATATTGTGTTTGAGGAAATAGCTCTTACTGGTGTCACTCAGAAGTCAGTTCTTTCCACGGAAGTCTCAGGTTCAGTCTCTCAAGGGAGACTATTGCTGAGAACAGTTATACAGGGACATACTATGATCTCCTAGATGGACAAAACTCTGATGTGTCACCTGACCTAGAGATGGCATATGTGTTCTCATTTAAGATGACTTCCCTTGTCTTTGGCATTAGTACATTCATTTTTTACAGGCTCATTTTAAAGATTTTTAGTGTTGGATAGCAGGGAAAAGTTGAGACAATTCAAGGGTTCCCCCTTCTCTAATCTTAGCAAAAAAACATACATCCAAATAAGAAAAATATGAAGTGACAGGAAAAGTTCAGAAATAGGATGAGAAAATGAAGTCTTCCCTGCTCAGAATTATAATGAGTTATTGAGACAACTTGCCAATGAGTCATCACCCTCCAGCCTGGAAAGATAAGAGTGGAGAATCTCAAGAGCTAAGGTTGCCTCCTCACCAGTGAAAGACTAGACCAGAAAGGAAACAGACTGAACAGGCTTGACAGCCCCCCTAGAGGCAGATCGGGTTAGACAGTTCCACTGAATCCTATTCTCCATTTCTTGAGAACAGATGCCAACCTATTGTTGGTGGCAGAATCCCATGATTAATAAAAGAACATACATTTCCTGAATATAATCTAAATTTCATTTTAAAAATTAAAGCACTTCATATCAAAGTCTAGGGGCTGCTCTGACATTAATTTTACTTATCACTTGTCTAAGGTAAGGTAACAAATCATAATATTCAAACGAGTCAAACAGGTCAAGCAAGGAGAACCAATGAATTCAGCAAATAGAAAGTCCAAATGCAGCAGATACAAAACAGGACTACAAGACCTTGTCTGAAAAAGTAAAATGGCACATCAACAAAACATAATAGTCTTCCCATGTTCTCTAATTTATCATTTTAACAAAAAATGCATAAAAAGACAAAATGTTATGCTTTGTCTCAAACAATTGACAAACAAGTGTGACAATTTTTGATTACTTAAATGAAAACAAACTGTTACCTCCTTCCAATTATCTCATTTGGGTCTACAAATGATATAGGACTTCCAAATAATACAGAGGAAATATTACAGCTCCTAACCTGCTAGATATCAGATATGCTGAGTTTATGTTCCCTAAAACCAAAGAATGAATTCCTGCTTTTCCTTTCCTTTTTTTTTTTCTTTTTCTACATTAGATTTTATTGGTACATTTTAGGTATATATAATGATCACATTCTTTACAGAGAATTGGTACCTGAATATGATACAACTTTTTCCCCATTCTCTTACCCTTCCTTTAAACACTCCTCCACTCCTCACTTAAAAATCTTTGTTTCCAAGCTTTCTTTCTTTTCTCACTTTAAAAATTTTTCCTTTCTTTCATTTCCTATCTCTCTCTTTTGTTTTCCCCATTTGAACATTTTTTCCTATTTCACAGTTTCTGTTGTAGTTCCTGTTACTAATGTCTCCTAGAAACAGCTGTTCACTGTGATGCACAGCTGGTCATTCTGATGCATATTGTAAGAACCATCAAAGACAGCCCAGTACTGTGCTTCTTGCCTGCAAACACCATAAAAATCTCCCTTCCTGATCCTTTCAGGCCTGACATTTTGAAGGATAATTGATTCCTTGTCAGTGCCCATCTAACATTAAGTAACCATCTCCACCTCCTGAGTGACATTTCAGCATTTCTGCCTCCCGCTTCTTCTGTTGTATCAACTGGGAAGACCAACCATGTTGACCTCCTTGGTCACCAGTGGTAGCCCTGGCAGATGGAGCAAGGACCTTTCTATGTCCTGACAGAAAGATGCACTTTGGGATTTCTAGAATTCCCTTCAAAGTCTAAGCAAGATTCTCAGTTTCCTACTCAAGTGGCTCACATTGGACCCCAAAGGGAGGAGGATGCAGTCTGTCTGCCTGCCTGCCTACCTGATTCTGATAAGACCTCTAGGGGCACCCCAGTTAGTCTGTCAGCTTTTGCTCGGCTTGAGCAAGAGATATTGATCACCCTTGTTAGTCAGGACCACCCTCAACGGGAGGAGATCAGAACATTTAACCTCTCAGTGCCTGTTGAAGGGATGTGTGAGTAAGTGGAATGGACAAAGTAAGCAACAGGCTTCTCCATCTATGAACAAAGACTGGAAGGACTGATTCAAGTGGCTGATTGGGCCCTCACCTGTGGTTTTGTAGCAATTGATAGATGGCATAATGGAGACCTCACGCCCTCCTTAGCTAAGTTGTGCCTAAGTCCTACTGAGGGGTATGATCAGGCAGGCATCTGAATAGACTCTCTCTGAGGGGCACCCACACTTTGTTGTTTCATCATTCAAGGGTGCACAACGCACATGTGGGAAGTCAAATGGGAACTATTTAGTCAAAACCTATCCCCTACTGCACAAAAAGGGGCTTTTCTGAAATTATGGAGTTGAAAATGAAACCAAGTTACTCACAAAAAGGAAAAAAGAGGCCTATTCTTCCTGAAAATTCTGCCGTGCAGTTGCTGCAAACAGTTTCACCACAACACCTAACTCATCTACTTCCAGCCAATTGAACTGTTTTAATCGGTCGATGCCTGCATTCGGTCACAAAAGCCCCAGACACACTTAGAAAAACCTATCCTGATCAGATGGCATAATCTAATGTGCACCAAAAATGACTGTCAGCAATTCCTTCTGAGTTCCACATTTTGACTGAGGGAAACTGGGCTGTCATCTCTGATGAATGAGTTACTTGCCATGGCCTTTCCCAGAGGTTGACCTACTTAGAAGCACAAAATCAGGCAAGTGCTTCTCAAAGACATCAAACAGGGGCTACAAATAACCCTTACCAATATAGGCATTATTAGGGCTATGGACACTACATGTCCATATTTGGTACCAATCTATGACTTTCTTGGTAGACAATGGAACTGAACTCTCTGCCTTCAAAAGTCCCCTGTGTTATAATGTTACCATCACTAGAACAACTGTGAGTCTTGCCTCTCACCCCTTCTAGGAGGCACAAATTTGTAGCCTGGGAGGCATCAAACATGAATTCCTGTGTACGCCTCAATGAAAGGCACTGATCCAGTTAGGCTTCCTCTTGTTTAACCCTACATCAACCTGAAACAGATACTGAAAGACTCACTTTTGGGCCTGGCCACCAACTGTGCTGTAGTTTTAAAAGATGCTTCTTCTGCTTGCAGGTTGCTTCCATAAGAAGATCCTGAGACAGGATGACAAATGCCACCTCACTTAGACTCAATTGCCACAAAGGTTTAAGAGCTCACCCACTATTTTGGGGAACCTCTAACAATACTTTTGGCCAGGTTTTCTCTGTCCTATTCAGCTACATATCTCCAGGATAGCTTGTCCTGCTAGCCAACATGGTCCCCTGAGCAAACAGTATAGACAGTCGGATAAAATACATCTCTCCTGCCTGTAAAGCCGGTTTAGGATCTCCAAGCTGACAGTGCCACCACAGTTGCCCTCCACCTACTTTGCCTCAGTCTTCTGACATTCACAGCCTGCTGGTACACCTGCATGGAACTAAAGAATGCCTTCTTCTGCCTTCATCTGACTCCTGTCAACCCCTTTTTACAAATTCCCCAGTTCTGCACTCAAAAATCAACTGACCTGAACTCAGCCTCCCAGAGGTTTAAAACCATATTTACCCTCTCTGAAGAAGCTCTCACAGCTGACCTTGCTAGTTTCCCAGCACAAAATATCACTACTCTTCTGACTAATGACACCCATACTGCCTACTGGAAAGGTATAAAAGCTGTGCTGCAATATCTGGCAGAAACTGGTCACAAGAAAGAAACCCCACAAATTTCTTGGAGCTGCTGGCTTCTATAGAATCCAGATCCTTGAGTTTACAAAAGCAATGATGCTTACTCAGACCAGGAACACCCAGTAGCCTACCTGTGCAAATACTTGGGTCCAGTCACTACAGGCTACCTTTGTGATTGTGGGAATGTTAGCTAGAACCACTGCAAGTTACTGCTTCTAGCTGGACCTTGTCTCAAAAGATCACAAGTAACATGCCCAGCAAAAATTTGCCAGGGAAACTAAAATGGGTGGGGGGGAGGGATAGTAGAAAAATGTCCTCCAGTCAGTCTCTTGGTTGCCCAGGTAACAGTTCCTGTTGCAGTTCCTTTTACTAATGTCTCCTAGAAACAGATGGTCACTATTATTTTTGGAGAGGCTCTAACAACGGTTTTGGCTAGTCACAAGCACCTTTTCTCTGAGACAGCCTGTTTCTCCCCCCTCCAGCTCCATGACAGTACCCTGAGCAAACAACACCCATGTCATTAGAGGCTCAACTAAAACTTCAACCACACATCCAGAGGCTTCAAAATCACAAAGTTTTTACAGACTTTTAAGCTGCTGAAATACACTTCTCCTGCCTATAATATCAGTTCAAGATCTCTGAGCTGTCAATTCCACCTCAATACCCTCCATCTTGTAATCACCCACAGCCTGCTAATACATCTACTTTGGACCTAAAAAATGCCTTCTTCTTCATTCAGTTGGCTTTTGTCAGCCAGGTCCTCTTCACCTTTAAATAAAGACTGAAGTTTAAACTCTAAGATTAACTAACATGGATTCAACCTCCCAGAGGTTCAAAATCTTCTTTACCTTCTTTAAAAATGCCCTCACAGCTAGTTTTCCAAGACAAAAATATCAGTACATTTCTAATTAATAAAACCCAAGCTACCTGTGAAAAAGACACAAAAGCTCTGCTGCAATATCTAGCAAAAATCATCAAAAGACATGTGGCTACAAAATACTTACTCAAACTGTCAACCCCTGTGAATGCCCAGTGGCCTATGTAGTTGCTAAAGACTGCCTTCCCCTTTTGCCTCCGTGTTCTAATAACCACTGTCCTTCTAATAAATAAAAACTGGCAAGCTCACCTTAGGCCAAGACCTAGCTGTCCAGGTGCCACATACTGTATTAGACCACCTACATAACTGTAGACCATTCAGTCCTGCCACCAAGCTGGGCCAATGACACCATGACAGTCTGACACTAACTGATAAACTGTTCTTGAGCTGACCAGACTTAAACATAAATTCCCTACCAGATGCTAAGTATACCCAGTTTACAGATAAAAGTAGCTATGCTAAAAATGGAGTCCAACAGGCTAGATAGGCTGTGGCCATCTTAGACAAACCTATTTTTGCCAAAGCTCTCCTGCAGAGATAGTCTACACAGAAAAAAAGTCTATTGTTTCCTGCTGCTGTTTTAAAACCTGCTATCAATGACTCCAAACTTGAGTTCAAAATAATTTGGTCAGAGCCACACATGGTGGTGCATGCTTATAATCCCAGCACTTGGGAGGCTGAGGCAGAAGGATTGCTGTGAGTTCAAAGCCAGCCTGGGCTACATAGTGAGTTCAAGACCAGCCTAAATAGCATAGTAAAAGCCAGACTCAAAAAAACAACACACAACAAAAAACAAAATAATCTGGTCCAGAGGCCAAAACCCAAATATCAACCCCAGCCAGAAAACCTTTACCTGATACTTCAGCAAAATCCATCTTAATCAGACCCAGACCTGCTCCCATCATATGTTCTACAAGCTCAAACTGCAGCACCAACACTCATCCCTCTGAAGCCGGCTCAGGCTTCAGTGTCTGTGTTAGTGACCCTGATCTCCCACCCAGTATACATTATCTACCTGCACTAAAAAGATAACAAGAGATCATAGGGTCCTGCTGGAAAAAAATCTTTCCTAGATATGGCCTATTCTTGACTATTGCTAATAATAAAAGGCTTACATTTACAAACATACAAGATATAGACCACAAAGCTCTAAAAGGGTTTTAAAAATTAAAAGTATAACCCTAAAAAAAATAGCTTATGACCAGTTCCATAAAGTTTAGCTAAAAAATCAGCTATAGCTGTAGACACTCTTGCACACACATATAACACATGTGCATATTAACTACCTCTGCAAGTTTCAAAACACCAGCCTTAGATACACTATTTCAGAGTTAAAGGAGTCCATCCAGACAATGGTTAGAGAAATTACCTAGACCAGGCAGCTTCTGTAAATCTCACTCTAAAGAGACAGAACACTCAAAGCCCTGCTCTGGTCATTCTGGATGCTGACAGGTCTATGAACAGCTAAAGTTTAAAAACCCTATTCACATGATTATTCCACACCTCAATACATTACTCTCCTTGATTTTTTTTTTTTTTTGCCTTTTCAGGCTACTTATCCAAGTCCTTACTTCAGCTTATTTCCCCACTCTCCTGCTGCTATAGTTTTTGCCTTAGGTCTATAATCGGTTGCTCTCCCAAAATAAAACAATTAGTCAAACACTTAAACAATATTTAATGCACATCCAAGGCACACTGGACACTCTCCTAGATCACATTAAATCATGGACACTAAAAAATGTCTCTTACTAATAATAATTTAAAGAGAAACTATAATTCTTTTTAAAAAAACACACAAACTCATAATAAAACTTTCCACTCTTGAGGATCTTGAATAAAGCCCACCCTAACACTGTTTCAAGTTGGACCTTATTTCAAAAAATCACATATAGCATGCCAAGCAAAGATTTGCCAGGAAAACTGAAGGTGAAAATATTGCAAAAAAGGTGCACACACACACACACACACCACCACCACCAGTATGCTTCAGTAGCCCAGATAGCAGTTCCTGTTACAGTTCCTGTTACTTCTATTTCTTAAAAATGGTTGGTTACTATGATGCATATTATAAAAAATATATCAAAAATGGCCAAATGCTCTACCTTTATACTTTCCTTTTGTAACCCCATAAAAACCTCCCTTCCTGGGCCTTTGAGGCCTGACATTTTTATAAGGATTGATTCCTTGTCACTACCCATTTGATGTTAAATAAATCTGCCTCCAAATATTGAGTGATGTTTTTGGTGTTTCTGTTTGCTGTTGCAATAGTATGTTTTCATTGTTGTTCATATCTAAGTATTTTCTACTTTCCTTTGTGATTTTTTTCCTTGGTCAAATAGTTGTTAATAAGAATGTTGCTTAATTTCCACAAATTTCTGGCTTTTTCACTTTTCCTTCTGTTATTGATTTCTATGTTCATGCCTCCATGGGTAGAGAAGATACTTTGTTGAGCATGTGACTTCCAAAGGATTAAAAAATATCTATGCAGGACTGGGAATATAGCTCAGTGATAGAGCTAACATACTATGTACAAGATCCTGGGTTTGATATATAACATGCACAAACACACACATGCATGTAATATCCCATAGCAGAATCCCTGGCCTATTGCATCCCATGATGCTGCTTCACTATGTGGGTCTCATATTCAGTGACATAGATAAATGTGGAATTCTAAAGTCTCCAGTACATGTATGTTGTATGTTCATCCTCTTCTGATCTTAGGTTGTCTTAAGAAAAAAAAATGCAAGGAGAAAATTGCTTCATATAACAGGATATACAGATTTTAACATAGACATGATTTCAGATGAAATTATAAAAAAGCAAACTATGGTAATGATCAAAAAAGATTAAGAGCAAAAAAAAGCACTAATGATCTTGAGAAAGAAACACAGTTATATATATGAAGCTTGCTATTCAGCTGCCAACATAGCTAATGAAATCAGGTTTGCCACCAGAATAATGCTTTGGGGTCATGAATAAGATGGTAATTTATGGTAAGAGAGAGGGAAGGTAGTTTCTGAGTTGAATGTTATATTAGCAAGGGGACAAGTACAAGACTGAAGCAGACATAAGATCTCTAGCTCTGTGTCAGTTAATCTGACAACCATACAATTTTGGGATGTGAGCTGTAGCCTAGAAATATGAAGACAGTGTCAAATTCTTCCTCTGGTGGGGTTTTCCCAGTGGAGGAACCAACAGAAAGCTTGTACCTCAAGACATAGAAAAACTGAAAGCTTATCTGTGCCAACATGTAGTCCAAGAAGGTTGTACTGGCCCAGGAATTTAGCTCAGCAGTCTAAGCACCTGCCTGGCAAGCACAAGGTCATGAGTCTGAACCCCAGTACAAAAAAAAAAACAAGAAGAAGGTTGCACTCTTACTGTCACTGTACATCTCAGGACCTGCAACATCTGAGCCTCAGTCCCTACTGCTGATGTCCCAGGAAAGAACGTTTGCATCCTCATAGCTTCAAACCTCAGCCAGGACACTAAAATGGCCAGAATCAGAATTGTTTTTTGTTTTTTAGGAAATCTTGGAGTATTGACTACATTTTTCATTTTAAAATATTTCTGTTCTTTGGGCTGCGGACACAGCTTAGTAGTAGAGTACTTGACTTAAATGTGCAAGGCCTTGCATTTCATCCACTGGAGTTCAAAAACAGAAAAACAGTAAATCCTATCCATCCAAAAGTTATAAATCAAACACTAGAAACTAGATGTTTTAACTGTAAGGGTATTTTTTCACTTAGCAATTGACAGGCCTCAAAATCACTATGAAGGAGCTAAAGAGTTATAACTTGACTGATACATGCAATTTCAGCTATTTCTTTTGCACTCATCACACTGATTAAACATTAGTTTTAGTATCAAAGGATGAGAGGATTGCCGGAGTCCAGCTGCAGCAGGGCTAGGGTTTCCCAAAGGTGGACAGGGAGTCAGCGAGTGAGAGACAGAAGACACTGCACACCAGTCTGTGAGTGAATCTGAATCCCCTTTTATTTTTTAGAAGCTGGAATATATATTTGCTAACCTTGGCAGCAACCCCCAGCCCCAAGCAGGAAGCACCCCAGGCTTAGGGCCAGGCAGGGACAATCCTAAACAATAGGTTTTAATTGACCTCAACTCCAAGCAGGAAGT
>PVLA01017968.1:0-15772 GCA_004027455.1 Hydrochoerus hydrochaeris | reverse complement strand
TAACATGATGGTTTGGATATATACTTTTCCATTCTCTTAGTATTAATTTTTTTATCTAAAGTTAAATGTAGAGAAATATGATCATTACCTTAGATTTTAGCATTTTTTCTATTAATAAAAATATTTCTGCCTTTGTTATTAATTTTATATACATGGACAGGGATCATTAATTAAAATAGAGAGAGTCCATGTTCTTTTTTATTGAAAGAAAGAAAGAAAGAAAGAAAGAAAGAAAGAAAGAAAGAAAGAAAGAAAGAAAATAGAAAAAGGTAGAAATAATGCAATATTCTAAAAAATATTAATACTAAGAAATCATTAGGTGATAAATTACATATTGTCATCTTAGAAATAGTTGTTCAAGTTATAAAATCAAGCATAAAAAGTAGACAATCAAACAATGACAGTGCAAACCATTCCATTCAAAGATCCAACAAAACAGTAATATGGTTATCTATCTTATACACTTAAACATATATACAGTTATAGCTTTTTGAGCACTTTCTTTCCCTTTCATTTTTACAATATCTATTATACATTTTGGATCTTATTACTCTAGAATTCCTCGAAATTAGTTCATTGGTGGGGGGGATAGGGTTTGCTTTGTAGCTCAAGCATGTCTTGAACTTGAGGTGAACCTCCTGCCCCTCTTCCTGAGTGCTGGGATTACAGGTATATACCACCATGTCCAGCAGTTTTTCTCTTTCTTTGTTTAGGTATTTATGAGTTTTACAATATCATTCCTTGGTTCTTTTTTATCATGAACTTTCACAACTGAGACGTGAGTCAAATAAAATAGCAAGAACATTGTATCTGTAGCCACATCTCCTCGGTTAAAATTATGTTTCTGCCAACTTCAATTTCTGGGACTATAGGTAATCACTATATTTCTTTAGACTTGTGTTTTGTTCTATCAATAATTCAGTCATTATAGTCCCGTCTTCATAGGTTATTTGGTGCCATTTAGATGAACTCATACAAAAGAAGCACTAAGAAATTATCACTGTGTTTACTGCTGAATTGGTTAGTGTACTCCAAAGAAACAGAATCAGTGAGAAACCTGATTTTATATACATATATATATATATATATATATATATATATATTTATATTTATATATGTGTGTGTGTGTGTGTGTGTGTGTGTAGTTACACACAGGGATTTATTGCATAACTTACAGGGTCAGCAGCAGGAGAGTTGGCAGTAGTTGTCTATTTCCTGGGAAGCTGTTATTCTGTTATATACTTTCACGAGTTTATGATTGAATTTGTGAAATGATCTTTCAAATCTTACCTTGTTTTCAATCATTTTCTAACTTTGTTTTCAATCTTTCTTGTCTACAATCTCTTTCTAACTTTGTCTATTTTTTAAACATTATTAGGCTATTTATTCCAAAATGTAACATTTTATTTCATAATCTCTTTATGTCAGACATGTATAATAATCCATTATCATCGAGGCATGAAAAATCTTAGTTTAACATGAAAAGTCACCTACTGATTAGTTATGATTTATTTATCAAAGTTTTATCATCTTCCTTCACTTGTGAGGTTGTTCCTGTTATTGTGTATGTTATGTGTCATGCAAATAGTGTTTTGGGGTATAGGCCCTTCACACCTTTCCAAAGTTCTTGTTCAGTAGGCAAAGACAACCAAAACTTTTGACCCCATCATAGGTGATCTGTAGGTCATGAAATCAAAAATACAGACTGGCTGTCAGATTTCAATTTTTATTTTAAATTAATAAGTACATTATTTTGTTTTAGAAAATTGCACAAGTTAGTAAAACTTTAATTAGGAAGACAAAACAAAAAATGATATATAACTACCATAAATGTATGAATAATATACTTTTTGCATACAAAAAGATTCATTGCTGAAAAAAATTGAAATTGAAAGCCTTATTTATATCTTGACTATCTTTATAAACTTTAATACAATTAATCATATTAACTCAGTACTTGAATAATAAATAGCCTGTTTGTAACATATTTATAACATTTTGCATTTTCCTTTCATGTGATTTCATGGGTTTGAGAGAATCACATGAGAAGAAAATATGAAATGTTATGAAAAAGCAACTCAAAATAAAACTGTTTTTGTAATACTGCTTCTAACCACAAAAACCTTTTGAGAGTCCAGATTGTGAACTAGCACAAGGATTGCTTCATGCTCAAATGCATATCATTATATAAAAATATCAAGTTAATAAACCCAACTCCATGTTTATATACATGGAAACAAATTCCAGGGAACCCTATGCCTGGATTTTCAACTATTATGAAGTTTTAAGATTAAACAATATCTAAGCCTAACATTTAATGTCCTACATTGAATTTTCATTATAAAAATTCCTGTTTACAGCAAAATGAGCTAAATGCTTTGAAGCAATCTGATAAATACATAAGAAAATAACTTGGAATATACTTCAATGTTCTTGGATGACTTCAGCTTCAATGAAAGAATATTAACGAGGTTTGACCTCACAGTGAGATTTGTTACATTTAAAGGAAAATATTGAAGAAAATCTCTCCAACTAAACACTTTTGTGACTTTAGAAATCTGAATTCAGTGATGGAGAGTTGATTAAGCCTTACAATGCTATTAATCTGAAATCAGCAGTAGTAGGCATTTGCCAGGTTGCAAATGTATTACCAGGAAAGACAAGATTAAAAACATGACTCAAAATAACTTTTAATTTCCCCAACTATCCTGCTAAAATAAATTTCAAATCTAATTACTTTAGCAGTGTCATTTATTTAATCTAAAATTGGTATATCATTTTTACTTTGATTAAATATACAATACATTTATAGTTAATGACAAATAAACCCATAATAATTTAAGTCTGATTTCTATTCATGAAGTTCTATGTAAGCATTTTTATCTTTCCCCTGTGGTATTTGTTTTGGTTATTCAACACATAAGGTATAATCTCAGTGCAAAGCATTTTGCTAAGTAGTTGTAGCATATCCCTTGTGTAGGAATGTTTATATTCAAACAGAAGAAGAGTACAAGAAATCCTAATATTATAACAGTATTTTGAATTTGAAAAATATAAATTTCTGTATTTACAGAATTTTAAAGATTTTTAACATCTGTAGAAAAGTGTTCTTCCTAAGTTTTCATTTATTTCTATTCAGAATCTTCAAAATCCTTTTCTTTGGGTTCACCTTCCACATATCTTACTATCATATGTAGCTAACAAAAAAAACACACAAAAAAGACCCTCAAGAATGAAATTCTTAAGAAGTTAATCCATAGGCATTGCCAGGATTCTGTTTTGTACAATTATACAGGAAAGAATATCTAACAAATAAAAGCAAGAAAATGTGAGATTATAAAATATGTTCCCACATTATTCTTAAAATATATTTAGGTAAATACAATTAAACCACTGAAAACATTTTTAAATAAAAATTCAAATTAGTTCAAACATAGCTACAAAACTAAAGAGAGGAAAGAAAAAATCATTCTATAAAACTGACCAATCTCTCTAATAACTGCATACTATGAATTCTTTTTAGAGAACCATCTGAATGTTATAAATGCCTTCTATGTTAAATATCCATAAAATATCTGTCTCTGGGCATTCATTGTATAAGAATGCACTCTTAAATGGCTTTGTGAGAATTCATAGTAATTAAAGAGAAGTTAGTAATATCAGAATCCAGTTTTAATTTTTACTACAAAGCATAGAAATGCCAAACAATGTTGGTAACTAAAACCGCAATGATCAGAACCAAACTCTCATCTACTTTAAAAGTTTGAAGGTATTGTATGGATTTTCCCATGACTTCACGGTGTCTTTATGTGTCATTAAGCATTGACACTGTTAGCCATACCACCTGTACCTTCAGATAACTCTGTAGAATTTGTTATGCATGAAGGAGCAAATAAAAACTGAGTAAAGATGAAAGTTAAGACTGTGTTATGGTCAAAGAAAAGGAAACAAAGAAAAACTGGGCTCTTTTGAATTTCAATATTAATGGGAGGCAGTTATAATAAAACACAATTCCTCTAAAACTGATGTCAGGAAATCCATTTTGTTATGCTCAGTTCCAAGAGAAGCACAAATGATCTAACCACGCTTAGGACAGAGGCACAGAGGACAACTGTAACATTATCTTGGGTAGTCAGACTATTAGAATGTGAGTCCTAGTCTGCTGATTTACCAGCAATTAAATTAATCTCAGAGTGCCCAGGGGTCTTCATAGAGAGTTAGAGGATGTAGGAGGTCATATGTACACTCACTGCAGCCTTTCTCTTTTGGTTCCCTTCCCTACAGAAGAGTTATGAATTCCCATCCTACTGAACTCAGTCACAACCACATAACATTTTTTCCTAGCAGTAACATGTGCACAGAAATGCTAAGTGCATCATTTTAAAGTCAGGAGAGCAGCCACGGATTCACATAGGCTCTGTGCTCTGTCCCTCCACTCTAAGTTAGCCCTTGCAAAGCATGGAGCAGATCATGAGCAAGCCAACTTGAACAGGTACCAGCCTTGCTCACTAAGGCTAGGAAAGTACCATGCAGGTGTTAATGCAGTTTAAGCCCTTGCCCTGACTAAAAGAAGTGCACATCACTTTCAAAACCAACCATTATAGAGACAGTAAAGAATTGGAAAATATTGAATGTTCAAAAGGAGTAATTGTGAAAAATAACTTGGTAAGAAGTTTTACTTTAGAATATTTATAGTATGCTTTACCCTGATTGCCTTTTTCTTCTTACTGTTTTGTTAGTACATGTTTGCAATAAATGATTACACTCATCTTGGGGAGTTAGTAGATGTATATGATACATCTTAATTCTTTCTTGTTTAATATTCCTTTCCATTCCCCTATCTTCAGCCTCCCTCTGTCTCTTAGTCCCATTCCCTTTTGCTAAAGATCTGTCTCTCTACTTCCTATTCCCTATCTTTTATTTTGCTTTCAATTTCATTATTATTTAGTTTTCTCATGGAAAACAAACCATGTGTTATTAATGCTTGTGTCTAATATGTTTTATGTTATGGTCTCAAAGTGCATCTAATTTCCTTCAAGTGGCTTATATCTGTCGTTTTTTATGACAGAGAGTACTCTGCTGTGTATAAATACCAGATTTCCTTCATCAATTCATTTACTGATAGACAAGCAACTTCCAAGATTGAACTATTATAATCATAAGCATAATAATTCATATATCATTGTGATATGTTTAACTGTTTTTGGAAAAATACCTAGAAGGGAAATGCCTAGGTCAAATGTAATTCCAATTCCTAGTTTCCTGAGGAACCTCCATGCCCATTTCCATAGCGGTTGTACTAATTTTCATCCCCACCCACTCTGTAGGAGAGCTCCTTTCTCTCCAGATTCTCACCATCATTTCTTTTCATTCAATTTGATGCTCATTCTTTCCAGAGTAATATAGTCTCTCAAAGTCGTTTCAATTTGTATTCCTCTAACGACCAGAGGTATCGAACATTTTTTTCATGTATTTATTGACAATTTGCACTTTTTTCTGAGAAGTGTCTAACCATTTATGATGTCCAGTTATGATTGGCTCTTCCATGGGGAAGCAATATTTTCCATTCTTTATGCCTTCTAGATATTAGCTCTTGTCTGAGGAGTCACTGGCAAAAGCCTTTGCCCGTTCTGTCAGTAGTCCCTTTACCCTATTTCTTGTTTCCCTTGCTGTGCTGAAATTTTTAATTTACTAAAAGCCTGTTTGCTAATTCTTGTTGACATTTCTTGTACAATAGATATTCTGTTCAACAAGGCCTTGTCTATGTCTATGCATTCAAGAGTTTGCCTGTTTTATCTTCCAGTAAATTATATACTTCTGTTTTAATATTTAAATATTTGATTCATTTTGAGTTTAAATTAGCCTATGGTGAGATATATGAGTCTAGTCAATCTTCTTCATATGGACAGCTAGTTTTATTAGCACTTTTTGTTAAAGAGGTTTTCTTTCCTCTAGCATAAGTTTTTATTGCCTTTATCAAAGATCAGATAATTGAATATGTTTGGGGTTCTTTTTGCATCCTCCATTTTGTTCCACTGATGCACTTGCCTATTTTTGTGATGGCACCATCTGTTTTTACTACTGTGGCTTTGTTATGTAATTACTTGGCATTGTGATGCATCCTGCTTTGCACTTGTTACAGAACTTTTGCAGTTCTGGGTCCCCTTCTGATTCTACATGAATTTTAGAATTATTTTTTTTCTAGTCTGTGAAGAATGCTGTTGGTATTTTGATTTAGCTCATTGTAAAACTATATGTCAATTTTGTGAGAATGGTCATTTTCACATTTTGGTTCACCATATCCAGGAACAAGGGATATGTTTCCATATTCTGATGTCCTCTTCAATCTCCTTTTATCAGAGTACTGTAGTTTTCATTGTAGAGATCTTTCATGTCCTTGGGTAGGTCCATTTCTAAGTATTTAAGTATTCTCAGTGCTACTGAGAGTGGTATTGCTTTCCTAACTTCTTTCTCAGTGAGTTTATTACTGATATACAGAAACACTATTTATGTTTTTTTTTTACATTTCTTTGGTATCTTGACGTATTGCTGAGCTAGATATTATTTCTAAGTCTTTTGATAGAATTTTGGGCCTTCTTTTCTAATGTATGAATTCACAGCTGTAAGCTTCCCTCATAGGACTATTTCCATTGTGTTCCACAGGTTCTGCTATGTGATAACAGGATTATTATTTGGTTCTAGGAACTAATTCCTTCTTTGTGGTCTATTGATTACTCAAGAATGTATTGTTTCATTTCCATGTTTTTGCGTAATTTTTGTGGCTTCTTTTCCTGTTGAACTCATGCTGCTATGCTATGATGTGATAATATGCATGGGGTAACTTTGATTCTTTTATATTTACTTCAGCATACTTTATGGGCTATTCTGTGGTCTATTTTAGAGAAAGTTTCTCATGCTTTGAGAAAAAAAATGCATTCTGTCTTTGTTGAGTACCACACTGCAGATATCTATAAGCCTATTTTTTCAAAGCTATGGTTCAATGTGGATATTTCTTATAGGACTTTTTGTCTTATTCATCTAATTTGTTAGTGGCATACTAGATATCCCAACAAGATTGAGTTGATGATTATCAAATCTTTTATGGTCAGTATTGTTTGTTCTATCTTTCGGATTAAATGTGTTTTCTTTCTAGTACGGTATATCATTAGGTCTTGTTTCATGATCCAGTCTGTGAATCTGTGTCTTTTGATTGTGAAGTTGAGAGTATTTATATTGAGTTATTACTGAAAGGCATTAACTTACTCCAATAATTTCATAATATTTTTTCCTTCTACTTAACTGATTGCTCTGCCTGATGTGCCCAATCCATTAGACTTTTTGACATTTTCCCCTTCATTGTCTCTTTCAAGGATACCATTGAGAATTTTTTAGAGCAACATTTTAGTGGTCATGAATCCTTTAAAGTTCCCTTAATCATGGAAAATATTATTTCTTAATCTAGTCTGAAAAACAATTTTGAAGAAAATATCAATCTTGTTGAAAGGTTTTTTTTGGGGGGGGGCTTAAAATACTTCACTCCAAGCTCTCCTTATCTTTAAAGTCTGTACTGAGAGATCTGCTGCAATTTTAATGGATTTAGCTTTATACATGATTTGTTGCTCTTTTCTAACAGCTGTTAAGATTCTGCTTTGCACTGGACTTCTGGGATTTTCACTATAATGTGTTGTAGAGAGTTCTTCTCTAATCATGGCTATTTGGAATTTTATATGCTTTATTTATCTCTATGTCACTTTTTCCCACATATGTAGACAATTGGCTATTATTTCCATAAATAGGTTTTTAATGCTATGTGTGCCGTGTCCTGATGTTTACTAATTGTAAATATTTTATTTATTTTCAATGTTTTCTTACTGTTTTATAGTATCTCTATGTAGATGGTCTCTGGTATCAGGCCTTTCTTCTAGTTCTTACACTTTGTCCTCACACTGGCCACCTGCTTCCCACAATTTCCACCCCAGGACTTTAGTCACTGTGGCAGCTCCACTGTGTTCCACTGTGTTCCACTGTGCACACCATGTCATGGCTCTCTCTGCCTAGCTTTACAGCCAGTGGCTTTGTGTGTTGAGTCCCTGATCTAGAACTGCCTCACTCTATACCTCAGGCTTAGCTGGTGGCCCATGCCAAGCCCCCTGTTTGCTCACATTGGTAGCAGGGAGAGCAAACAGACCACTGAGTTCTTTGTTGGATATAGGCTGTAGGGTGGGGGTTCAAGCAAAATTCTGGAGTCAATTCCAGCATTTAAAGATGCAGCTTCCTCTAACCAATACACATACTTGACTTGGTTTCTCATCACCATGAAGGGTGGTACCCCTATGTCCTTCCAGCCTGAGACTAAGCTCACAGAGATCTATATCTAGCCCTCTCCGCAAGAGTCTCTTGGGGCCATCTTCAACCATCACTGTACTGTAATAGGGTCACACCAGAAACTTTACAGTGTAACTCTACTGTGGCTCAGTCCACAGAAATGCTAATTGAACTGGCCCCTGATTGAACACTTTCAAAAATAGTGGGGGACTACACTGGATTTCTTCTCCAATTCTAGCCTTCCTTGGAGCTGCTGACCCTTTCCAAGTTTACCTTGTGCAGTTGAAAACAGGGGTCCTCTCCAGGAGCTGAGGTGAGCTTTCCAGACAGGATTTTTCTCTCTGTTAAGCTCTGTTTTTCCAACTTCTCTGTAATGTCCAGCTTTCCCACCAGGCCCCTCCAAACTCTGAGAGATCTACTTCTTTTTTTGTTTTTCTTCACTCAATTGTTGCTTTTTCAAGTGTCTTAATTCTAGGTCCTGAAGAAGCAGCTAGATTTTGCTTATATTATATAAAAATTTTCATTTCCGTTTTTATTTGTTACATTATTGTTTAGAATTTTCTCATTACATATATTCTATCTCTTATGGGTAAGAGATGATAAATGCTTCTCAGAAAAGAAAGAAATGAGTGGAAAAAAATTCTAAGGCTTATTTTTTAATATTTGAAGTATTTTAGAAACAACAATGAATATAAAAGAATGAATACATTTCTTATATATAAGAAATATGATAGCTTTAAAAATCTAAAACAATTTGTTATTTTGATTGAAAATACTAAAATCAACCTATTAAGCTAAATACTTCACAGATTATTGAGTTTTGTATGGAAAGAGGACCAAATCATTAATGAAATGATGCTATTCATTGAGAATGTACTTGATACCGAATTCACTTAAATTATATAAAAATTAATTTTATCTGGTTTTTGAAACTACAGTAGTACAAATTCCCCAATTTTTGGGTTCTTCAGTAACAGCTAGGTAAAAATATATTCATTATGCATATTAGTGACTAAGCTGTTTCGCACAATTACTGTGAGGAAGAATACTAGTACTTCTTAAAATTAAATGTCTTGAAAGAAACAGAATAATACATTCCAATTCTTCAGCATCAAAGATATAAGCCATAGAACACTTTTTATACCAGCAAATGAAAAATTATGTGTTTGAAATCATAATTTTTTAAAAAATCAAAATGTCTGATTGTCTTTATGGATCTCCAAATCCATAATCTTACCAATGCTTCAAATAAATTCTTGCTAGTTCAGTGTTTATTTTCACCCCTAATAGTATTATCTAAACTCATTTGATTTCACAAATGCTGCTCCCCTTACATGCATGACCAGAGAACACAGGCATAGACATAAAGTCTATGCTACAGACGTTCAGATACTCAAATAGGTTTGGATTATGAATACAAATTTCTTACGTATGCCAAGTGTAACGCACATTGGCAGAGAACAAGCCACAGAAATGAGCAGGAACCTATGCTCAGAGTGCTAGAGAAAGAAATTTGGATCGTTTGCAGAAAAAATTAAAAATCAGAAACTGAATGAGATGAACTAAATCTAGGGAATTAGAGCCAGAAGGCCAAAAATGGAGCACAATGTGTTAGACTAGTACTGTTTGATCAAAGTTAAATTTTTCCACTGGGGAAGGAACCCTGGATGCAATGAAATTGATTAAAGAATGGTAGAGTGAAATTTTGTTGTTTTCACTGTAAGCCTCCCATAGCTCCATCAAAATACACCTTCTCTATCTCCTCCTGTTCACTTTTTTTACTTTGTCCTTTTCAGTACTTTGTAGAAAAATTCACGTTTTTCCATGCACATAAATTTCTCTGTAGTTCCAGGGATCAAAACCAAACCCAGAGTTGGCCTCATGTGAAGCAAGCATTCTGCCTCAAGATATGCCCTCAGCCCATTTCCCTCCATATTTATGGTTAAGTTCCACCGGGCCTTGGATAGATGCATGTCCACTTTCTCCAGTGCTCTCCTGCAGAGGTTATAGGACCTTAATTTCATTAAGAAAATAATTAAAAGAGCTGCTATCTCCCATTGACTGTCTAACCAGCACAACTTGTTTAATTTCTTCTCTCTCTTTCTCTGTCTCTCTGTTCCAATGTATTTAAATAATATACTGTGTATTGGATATTACTATATTAATGGATATCACTGGACATTAAAGGATTCTTATATCCCAAAGGCCCATGTATTGAAGGTGTGGTGTGAACTCATGGTAATATTAGGAGGCAGTACAACCCTTAAGAGGTGGAGCCAAGTGCCAAAGAGATGGCATTAAGATGGCATCCTGAAAGGAAATAGTGACACCTTGCCCTGTCTCTTGCTGTCTCATTGCTTCCCCGACAACGATGAGAGGAACATTCCCTCCTCTGCCCTGCACTTTCATCTTTACACACTGTGCTACTCCAAGCCAAACAACATGACCAAGGGACCATGGACTAAAACCTCTGAGACTGTGAGCCAAAATAATTCCTACATCCTGTTAATTTGATTGTTTCAGATTTTTTTTATAGTAATGGAACAGCATTGACAAAGATGTCATGAAAATGGGGTGATTTTGAAAATAATACAAAATGGTACCAGATTATCAAATATATTTGCACCAATTCAAAGAAGTGCTGCTTTGATAGGTGTCTTTCAAGCTGAGGTGCAAAGAGTGATATGAGCTGTGCAGTAAGTAGAAAGAGGGAGAATCAAAATAGGGGAAATAGGAGGTTCCAGGCATCTTTGTATTTCCTTACTATCAAAAATAAACAGAAAATAAAAAGTATCAGCTATCTGTAGAAAGCTACTTAACACGTACGGTAAAGAAACCTAACCAATTATCTAAGAATAACCTTTGAAAGATAGCACAACTGACCAGGGCTTTAACTCAATGGCATAAGCGCCTGCTGACAAGTACAAGATTGTAAGTTTGATCCCTGGTACCAAAATAAAACCAAACAAACAAACAAAAAAAGCACAATAGCACAACTACCAACAAGAAAATAAAGGACAAGCAGGAACAGATTATGCATAGAAGAAAAAATTATTGAAGCAATAAGAAAAGATAAGTAATGATTTTAGAGAGATGGAAGTACACAACCAATTTTTAATGAAAAGGAAAACCTCTTATGAAAAGGATAATTCAGAAAACAGATGATCACAATAATTAAAAAGATGATATGTTTGGACATTGCTCACATGTATCCAAATCCTAATCCATGGAAACTATGGAACTATCACATTACATGGAAAAGGGAAATTAAGGTTGCAGATGGGATAAATTATTCATAAACTGACCTTAATATAGGAAAGGGTCCTGGATTATCTGAAGGTTCCTGATGGAATCACATCATTCTTTAATATGGAAATGACATTATTAGTGCATGGATCAGCCAGCTGCTGCTAGGTTTTAAGAGGTAAGGATTTAAGGAATGCAGTGTTCTCCACAGGTGGGGAAAAGCAATAAAACAGAATATCCCTTAGAGCTTGAAATAAATTTGTTATTTCATGATATTAAGTTTGTGATAATTTTTTTACAGAAATAACAATAGGAGACTGACATAGAAACTAAATTCAAGGAAATATTTCAGAAAATAGAGAAAAAAATGAAAATTAATATGAGAAGAGGGCCAATACTGAGCGAATGACAAATTTTAACATAACAAAAAGTGGAAGAGAAAAAAAAGAGCAGGGAAAATTATTCATGAACATTTCAGTTTCCACATGGAGAAGGTTCAAGAGTTAAAACCAGTGAGATGTCTGTATTTGCTGAAACACTAGTCACGAGTAGGCATCGAATTTTGCCAGGAGGAAAGATTTCACACTGTTTCAGGGTTAAACATCAAAAAGCACTCTGGTCTTTCTGAACTCATTTAAAGACCAAGAAAAATCCTGAAAACAATAGCCCTCCAGGGATCTCAGCAGAGCTACAAAGTTGCTCCTTCTGCATTGATGAATGGATTTATAACAGCAGATTTCTTCTATAATTTAAGGCCCCTTCTTGAAATTAATAAAAGTTCCAAAAACATACACTCTGGAAGATCAGTTAAGTAATGTTGTCAGCATGCAATGGATTATTATGGAGGAGTTAAAACTGAAGTTTCATGTTTAATAAGATTCAGTTTACTGTATTTTAAGAAAATGAAACTGTAGAATAAGGTATTTGCTGTAGCACGTGATATTAGGTCTTTGTGTAAAAACATGTGAGGCATTTAATAGATATGAACATACAGAATCTGCCAAAAAATGTACACACTTCAGCAGTTTGCCATACTAATATCTTAAGGCTAACTCTGAGCACCTCTTACAATTGTAGAAGCCAAAAGTAACTTGTATTAATTTCAATATGTCTCAATAAATCTAGTATTAAAATATTTATACAATATTTTTCTTTGCTGATATACACAATTTTAGGTAGACTCTACTTCTGTCTTAGTTTTTCTTGTTTGGGAAGATTTATAAGAGACTAAAAATAGTTGTCTCTTAGATGTGAACCCAGTGAAATCAGAACTTGGACTTCTTTACTCTATATACCATTTTTACTATCTTACCAAGAAAAATGTATTAGTTTAAATTTTTTTAAAAAAAAATGGAAACAGGAACTACAAATCAAGTGCTTTTAAACAAGCAGTAAAAGAATTGAAATGTGGCTATTCTATTTAATGACATTGAGATCATACATCGAATTGCAAAGCAATTCACTGAAGTCAAAGGGACAAAAGGCAGACAGAAATAAAGAAGAAAGCAAAAAGGAGATGAAGAACTAAAGGTAACAAGGCTCTATCAAGATGTTTGGCTGCAAAGGACAGAAATATTTAAGATGGTGGCAAATACAAAAAAGTAAGCCCAAGGCAGTTTGTAAAAAAAGATACAAGAGGAGAGATTGTCTTCAGATGAAAAGATTTGGTAGAAAGAAATATACAGGAAATTTTTGAAGATATAGAAAAAGATGTAAAGGCTGAGGTTTAGCTCAGTGTCATAAGAGCCTGCTGGCAAGTGCAAGGTGGTGAATTCAATCCCTGGTACAAAAAAGCAAGCAAACAAACAAAAACACTGAGGTACTGGAGTGAATATGAATTTCTAGGCAAATAAGAAGATTGTTAAAGAATAAGAAGCAGAGAAACAAGAAGAATGATGGAGGGGAAGTGAGAGAATGCATTAGAAAATGAAAAAGCATGAGGATTGGATGGAACAATGCTATTACCTTAAGCATTCCACTTACAGAAGAATTATCTTGAGTTGAGAACAAAGGTGAATCCTTGAGGAAATACGCAATCAGGAAAGAAGGCCAAATGAAACTGCACGGAACCTTTAACAGGGTTAATGGGATAAAGAAAAAGAAGGAAATGACCAGCGTGGAAGAGAGAAGAGACTGATCTAGTAACGTGGGGCTTAGTTGAAACCATTTAAAGTTATGAACAGGTCTTCCTTAGCTTTAAAGCTGATGTCTGTGCTTCTAAGTGTTAGTTTCATTTCTATCATCAAATGCTATTCTATTGATCACACAGCCAGTGCTCCACAATCGCTTTTAACAAGAGAATCAAGCAAGAGTTGAATTCTGGGTGTCACTACAGACACAGTACAAGAATGGGATGTCATCCATGAGACAAAGTTGACCATGAGAAACTAAATTTTATGGAAACATTAAAATTTGAGGGAGATGGTAGACTTCTACCAAGTCAGGAGACAGCCTTTCCAAAATAAAGTTTCTATATTTTAAGAAGCAAGAGAATTATAAACAACACAAGCTTTAAGAATATGAATAAATTATAACTTTAGGTATACTGCAGTTGGCAGTAATTTATTAAAACAGAGCTATTTAAACTTTAGGAGGACCACCGAGGACCCGCCCTGCCATCGGGAACCTAGCAGAAGCCTGCAACAGGCATAGGCTGCCCAGAACCTCCACCTTGGGCCCGCCCTGCCACCGGGAACTCAGTGGAAGCCTGCATCAGGGGTAAGCTGCCTGGAAGACCCACTGTGGGCCTGCCCTGACACTGGAAACTCAGGGCAAGCCTGCCTCAGGGGTAGGCTACCCAGAACCTCCCCTGTGAGCCTGCCCTGCCACTGGGAACATCAAGGAGGCCCGCCCAAGCCTGAAAACTGCCCTGGACTGCTACAGATGGGCCTGCCCTCCCACCTGGAACATCAGAAGATCTTAGCGGGATCCAGTTAGTGTGAGAAAATTTGGAACTTTGCTCCCAGGTGGTGAACTTTGGACTACACTGGATTGACTATATCAATGTGGTGAGTATACCCCTAAAATAGAGGTGTACAGGGGATAAATAGGGCCAGTAGTAAAACCCTGTACAACTAACTGTAAGACTTTGTTGTGTCTGAAAAGAGTGTGTGTGATCCCCTGCTACACATAGGAAACACCAGGCAGAGTGAAAATGACAAAACAAAAAAGCAAAATGCAGTCTCAAGCATATAGTTCACCAGAAGCAAGTATAGGAGACATTGAAATAGAGGACCCCAAAAGTAACAAACCAGGAATCTCTGAAAAGATAGCAAGTGAAATAAAAAACAATTGCATCAGGCTATAGAGGAAATCAAATTAGAAGTACTCTCCCATGTAAAGATAGATAACAAATTTAGTAAAGGAGTTGTTGAATGCAGCTAAAGAAGAACTAGAGAAAAAAAGTACATGAGCATGGGAAACTGACTGAAACTTTGAATGAACAATATATAAGCAGAATTCATGAAACAAACTCAAAGAGACATCCAAGAAACAAAAAATTCTATTGAAAGCATGCAAAACCGCCTAAAGGAAGCTGAGGATAGGATTTCAGACCTGGAGGACAGGATCACAGTTATTGATCAGGAAAGGATAGAACTTTAAAAATAACAAAGCAGCATGAAATGACAATCCAAAAGCTTCATGATGATGCCAAGAGCAACAATATAAGAATAATGGACATTAGCAAAGATATAGGAGTGCAGGCAAATGACATACATAAAGTATTTACAAAAATAATAGCAGAAAATTTCCCAAACATGGGGAAAGAATCTGACATGCAGATAAGTGAGGCATATAGAACACCAAACAGTCACAATCAACATAAATCCACACCCAGACACATAATAATTAAGATCTCAGACATACAGCATAAAAACAGAATATTAAAAGCTGCCAGAGAAAAGACACAACTCACCTATCAGGGAAAGCCCATTAGAATCACAGCAGACTTTTCAGCACAAACCCTCAAGTCAAGAAGAGCTTGGAGTGAGATATTTTAATCCCTGAAAGAAAACAATCTTCAACCCAGACTGATGTACCCAGCAAAACTTTCATTCAAATTTAATGGAGAAACAAGATACTTCCATGACAAAGAACAACTGAAGAAATTCATGTCCACCAAACCAACCCTAGAAAGAGTACTGAAGGACATACTAGACAGAGATAAAAATGACCACAATCCCCAAAACAACAACAGAAA